>JASANV010001386.1:0-36456 GCA_030849715.1 Trypanosoma mega | reverse complement strand
TCTGGAGCGACGGAAGTAAATTAGCAAAGTCGGATGGGGCAGCGCTGTGTGTGTGAAATCAGTAATGACGCGTAGTTGCAAAATGGCTCTCCAAAGAAACAAAAAAGCACAGTTGAATTTGTTGACTCTCTTTTTGCATCGGCTGCCTTTCTTTTTACGTTAGTTGAAATTGAAATAATATTTTTTTATCCATTACTATATTTGCTTTTCTTTTCCCCTCTTTTTCAGTATTTTCTACTTTCGTGACACATTTAAAGATGGAAGTAATATTTCCAACGGTTGTTTTAAAATTTAAGCCTTTTTCCTTCTTTTTTTGGTGATTTCCGTGTCATTGGTGTGCGTTTGATTTTTATTTTTAACGAGTTGTATTTTTCTTGTCGGTGCTTCTGCTGCGTCTGCTTGTGCGTGTGTGACAAACGTATTTGGAAAGGCTTCAGCAATTACAATTGGTGGATTACATAATGCAAAGGCATCGACACAAAAAACACAATAAAAGAAAGAGAAGAAAATGCTTCATCTTCATTTTCTATATTTTTTGAATACAATAACTATGTATTTGAATAGAAAGTATGAGAAATGAAAGTAATAATAAAAAAGAAGGATAACAAAAGTGCAGGTGACGAAAAAGAAGACATCAATGTAAGAGAAATGATTAGCGTCGTACTTAGAAAATAAAACATCAACAGACATAATATGAAGCACAAAATCATACACCAAAGTAGAAAGTAGTTCATGAAAAAAAAATGAATTCATGTGTTGTTCTCAAATGTATAACAAAAACCCGAAAAGACTGATAAAAATGCGAAGATATTATTACTACATGTTTTGTAAATCCACACGTGCTTCACCATGTATTAACATCATGTGACCATCTTTGTGTTTTTCATAATCCACAAAAAATGCATACTTAAAGAAATGAATAAACATAGAAAAAAGATATAACCATTTATAAGTGTAGTCAAAATGCAAAAACAAAAGCACATTTACTCCTTCCTCTTGATGAATAGGCTTCTCGAAAACAATATGTATAATTTTTTTCATTTGTGTTAGTAGAAATGAAAACCACTTTAGCAAAGAAACAATCTAAAGCTGTTGTTTGTTGGACCAATAATGTGGTCTAATAGAAAAAGGAAATGTCCTTTCCTTATAAAATTGCATTATACATTCCCAAAAAGAAAAATTGAATCCTATAATTTGTGCGCGAAAAGACTCCTTATCGCAAAAAAAGATAAACCAGTGCTGTAAAAAGACATATATTTTCTAACAAAACGTAGCAACGTAGGAATAGAAGAACAATTCAGCCGATCTAAACTAAAAAAGAAACTTTTTTCTCTTAAAAAAATTTGAATGAAGAGAAAAAAAGAATTTTTTTTATTTTGGAATGCATGTATGTAAATAAAAGCAGTCAACAAAAACATCTCAAAGCAATGCAAAACGCAATTTTTTTCATCCCTTTGTGTGAGTTAGTATTTCAAAAACGCAAATAAACATATTATTCATTTTAAAACAGAATTTATATTTTTTTTTCCCTCAAATAAAATTGCATAGTAGAATGATGTTTTTTTTATTCTTTTATTAACTTCCTTTTTCCACAAATTCTATTCCCCCCAAAAAAAAATTTCAATAATGTATTCAATATAATGTTTTCTCAAGAAAAAGGAAGAAAGAACATTATTCTTTTTTCACATTTTATACTTTTTTCTTTCTTCAAAATGGATGCAAAAAAAGAATTATTACTGAAAGTGTAAAAATTATCAAAACTGATGTGGAATGTGTGGCCGTGCTGTCCAGTGTGTTTAGAGCAGAAAATCTTTTTGCGTGTTTTTCCATTTTTGCTGTTATATTACCTTCTGTTTCAGTCTCAACAGAGCTCCCTGATTTGTTTCCAGCAAATGTTTCAGTCGTTGGCTCAGACTTACTTTCTTCAACTTCTGATAGATTCTTTTTTTTATCTTCTGTTATGTTTTGATTTGTTGTGTTCCCAGAAAGGCCTTCTGTTTTGTTCAAAGAAACTGTTTGGGTGCTCGGCTTCCCTTTTTCTTCTTCACTTTTTAATGGACTCTTTTTTTCCTTTTCTGTTTCCTTCTGGACTTCATCTTTTTTAATTTTATGCGAAGGTGTGCTTTGTGTGACTTCTTTCCCATTTTCTTTTGGTTTCGAATTTTGTGAAGTCTCATTTTGTAATGTTATATTCATTGTTTTTCCACTTTGCGTTTTGGGTAATGGCGGCAATACTTTGCTCCCCCCTTTAGGATCCGAAGGCTTTGGTGTATAGTTAATCTTTTCCACCTCAACTTTAACTTTAGGAAGATCCTCATTTAGCTTCTGTAGTTCCTTTTCTGCCTTTTCGGCAAAAGATTGCGCTTCCTTCACAAAAGTTTCCATTTCTGTCAAATGTAATTCTTTCAATGAGTGGATAGAGTTCAAGGCATTATTCGCAGACTCTTTGTTCGCATTCAAGCGCTGCACACTTTCTGTGGTCATTTCTTTTTTTTGTCTTGCCGTTGCAAGAGCGGACTCTTCCTTCTGTAATTGAGATATCAAGTCTTCTTTGGCATTGCTTGGAACGGCATTTAATCTGCTTCTCAACACACCAACAGCATCTTCTTTTTCTTTTATAGTTCGAGCAAGCTGTTGTACAATTGCTGTTGCACTTTGGAGAAACGAATCTGTTTGGTAGAGATAAAGAGTTGCTGTGACCTCATGCTTTGCTTTTGTTGCTGCATTGGCATAGTGTTGTATAGGTTTGAAGTATGACTCTATTCTATTAGTGTTCATTGTGGCTGTCAGCAGAATTCCATTTAATTCATTTGACAGCTGTACTGCATCTTGAGTATTTACTTTATTATCAATATCTGCCAAAGCAGTCATGCCCTTTGCATCAGCCTCTTGAAGTTGCTTTAACGGCTCCTCAATATGAGCAATATTACTTTCAACACTTTGTTTATTCTCGTTTACTGAATTGATCATATACGTAACTCTATTCTTTGCTTCTGTTGGTGCATTTTGAAGAAGGACATTCATTTCCTGCAAAATAGAAACAATATTGTTTTTATGCTCATTTGCAGCACGTTGATTATTTTTTGCCTTTTCGAGTTCCTTTTTTACTTTATGAGAACGTACAACGGCAAGTGATTGGAAGAATGCAACGTTAAAAATTTCATTATGTGAATATATTCTTCCATACGCTGATTGGCCTTCTTGAAGAAGGTTTTCTACTTTTCCTTTTTCTGTCTCATAGCTTTCTCCATCCTTTTCCGCATCTTGTATTACTGTTTTCTTATCTTCCTCACTTAAACCAGCATTTTCTTCTGCCTGATTGAGTTTCGTCTGTATGTTTGCAACCGTTTCCAACAATATCGTAGCACTTTGAATGGCTTCGTCCGCTTTTGTCTTTGCCATTTGTACATCTGCGGATGCATTATCGGCAATTTCAATGACCTTTTGGAGATACGGATTCATCGCATTAATGTCGTTTGCATCTCTGAGTGCCTCTTCCTTCTTTTCAATTATGTATTTGAGATTTGATCTATCAGGAGATTGTACATTCTTTTTCAGACTATTAGCACGACTTAAAATTTGGTCGATTTGTTGCTTTTTCATTTGCCACGTGTTCTTTGCACGAGACAAATCATTTGGTAATGGCGGAGGGGGAGAAACTTCATAATGATATTCAGAATAATCTTCTTTTGCTTCCTCTTCGGTATAATTGCTTTCTTCTTCAATTGGTTCATCATCATGTTCGAGTGTTTTTCCATGAAAGGAAATACCCTTTGCGCGTGTCTTTTCACCATTTCGGTTACATTTGGAAACGGAATTGGATGAACATGGGGAATGGGTTTTTGTTGCACTTATTGTCATTACGGAAAAGCACAGGAAAAGTGCAAACAAAAAAATTGGTATACTCCGGAAAGACATGGTTGGCGTGAATCAGTTTTTTTGTGTGGCTTGGAAAATCTTATTCTACGAAAGAGGAAAACCAAAAAAGAAAATATAGACGTATTGTTGCAACTGTAAAGATAATAATTCAAACAATAACTCATAGAAACATAATGCAATGCAATTCGTGTTTTATTTTTAATTCGGTTGTATGACTACACAAAGCTACATTTCATGAAAATATATTACAAACAGTTATGCAAAGAAAGAAAAACGTTAAAGTTTTGTCCAAAGAACTTCAACGTTATTGACGTCACATTTTGTGTTCCTATTCGAATAATAGTGTCGGCAATTCCATTTTTCTCTTTATTATTGAAACAAAAAGATGTACTCAAACCATTTATAGGCCTTCAGATCTCATTACCTCCATGTATATCGTCCTTCTCGTACGTATTCTTTTTTAAAACTTTTTCTTGTCAATTCTTTGTGTTACTATGAAAGTGAAGTTTAGAGGTGACCAAAAAAACTGGACTTCCATTTTCTACGCCATTTTTATTTATTATGCCGTAAAGGTTCAATTTAATTTAAACATCAAAAAAGGAATTTCAAGTTTGTTAACAAAAAAATGTAAAAACTTGAGAATTTTTGTTTTCATAATGTCAAAATTCTTTGAATTCTTACAACAAAAAAGTATTTTTGTGTTTCTTGAGGTGAAAAAAAATAAAAATATCTCTTTAGAAAACATCTAAATTTCTAAAATATGAGACTTAATAGAAGTAATACCTATACTTATCAAAGAAAAGAATCGAATGATAATCTCGCATTGATAGTTGTTATGAATTCCACAAAAAATTTCAAAATATTATCCCTTCAAGCCCTTTTCTGTTAAAAAACTTCTAAAGAAAAACAAAAAGTATATCTTCACATTTTTAAACATAGTACATCAAAGCTTTACTATGTGGACATATGCACAAAAGTGTTTGTTCTAAAGTTATAAATTAGACTCCCTAATTTTACATTAATGTAACAAAAGAAAGATAAAAGCTTAAGAAAAGAAATAGAAAACAAAATGTAATTTTTCTACCTTTTAGCAGTTTATTAAAAGTCCATAAGCAAACGCCTTTTTCAATATTTTGCCAAAAGAATACGTCTTTATTCTTCCAAATCATGTACATATAGAACGAAAATAATATTTTAAAAAATCATTGAATTATTAAAATGCAATGAACCTCTTCAGTTTTCTTTCTGTGAAACTCTTTAAACATAATATATTCCAAAAAAAATGAAAATATATCAAATAAAAGACTTTCAGAGCGCAAAAATGTTGTTTCACTTTATTATCGTAAATCATTGTGTTGCAGAATGATAAAATATCCAAAATTCTCAGGAGATTGTAGAAATAAAAAAAAATTTATCTACTGCAAAAATGAGCAAAAAAAATTTGAAAAGTAAGTATTTCTTTGGGAGATATGTATATCATAAAAATCTGAAATGTTTGAAGTTATTTTCTTTTTTGTTTTTCCATTTTGGAAATTTTTAAAAAATCATTTCTTCATTATTTGACCAGAAAGAGTGTGTATTTTTTCATTTTTAGTAATTTATTCTTTCATCATAAAAAAAAAATTATTTTTATCCTTAAATTTTATTAAAAAGTAAAACATTTGATTTGAATCGCATTTATTATTAGATCATCATAGAAATGAGCATCCATAGAAGTAAGGAATTGCAGTAAAAGTAAACAAATCCATAAGAGTTATCTTTTTGTTTTTGTTTATCAACTTTTTCATTTATGATATAATCTGTGCTGTTCAGTGGTAATGTCACAGAATTGTTGTTTATCTTTTCAGCAGCTTTTTCAACTTCTTTTGAAACAGTTTTTGTGGACTTCACATTTTCATTTTCAGAAATTGTACTCTTATCCGTTTGTGCTCCTTTTTCAGGAATAATAACAGTCGGAGGCGGCGGAATGGGCGTTACTGAAATCGTTTTTGTTTCCGTAAATGTTAGAGTCTGTGTGATGTCCTCCTCCATTGTTGGAGAACATATTTCATACCATGACGGGCATGTCATTTGCGGATTAAGATTTTGTAATGGCATGCCTTTTCGATCTGTACATCGTGTCCATTCTTTTTGCTCCTTTGTTTTATAATCCACAAACTTTTTTCCATTTTCCGCATTGCAATCGTATTGTAAACACTTATTTGCAGAGATATCCGTACCATTGTCATTTCGTTCGATCATCATTTTACCATTTGGACACCAATCCAAATCAAAAACTTTCCTTATTGTGTTTGTTATCGGTTCATGCATTTCCTCTGATAATTTGTCAGGATTTCGGTTCACCACAATAATTAATGGATCATTTTTATCTGATGGACAAAATTGTGCGTACGCGTACTGATCTTTATCCGCCTCACTCATTTGATGCGCGGCATAAAAAAAAATAATGTCATGGTGAAATTTGTCTTGAAGTCCACTTCCATAATCCATTTTAAAATGCTTGCAAATAGGATCCGTGCTTTTTTCAAATGACACTTTGTCTGTATCCAATCGCTTAAGAAGTATTGCTGCTGAAAGTCTAGCGTCAACATATTTGGCTGATTCTGTCAAAAGAGTTCTATACCAATCTGTAAACGTGACCTCATTATATTGACCAACAACAGATCTCGCGCTACAATTTACGGTTTCATCTTTGATTGTTGTTATTGTTTTTTGTGTATCTGTGTTTTCCTTTGGGCATCGCCTGTCACCTGTATAACTGTCTCCGCTAAAATACCCAATTCGAGGAGGTTCCCATACTTTTTTAAAATTCAAAGGTTTCTTTTTCATTGGTCGAACAGATTTTGCTTTTGCAGAGAACAATGATGCCATTTTCAAATCATCATTTGCCAAAGGTGGAATCGAACGAATTAACGGTTGATCATCGGCAAAGCATTGATGAACACAATAAAGTATTTGTATACATATAAATGTAAGAAGAAAAAACCTTTTGGTGGACATTTCGAAGCTTTAAGGAATGTAAAAATTTATTCTTTAGGCAATTTTAAAAAGGAAGAGATTTTTTTTGTTTTTTTGTCAAGAAAATGTTGTAAACAAGTAAATCTATGCTTTATAAAGTTACCAATTACGATTATTATTCTATTTTATACTTTACACAAAAAGATACTTCTTTTCGACGGTTTCAATAAATAGAAACCATTTTTATTTCTAAAGAATTCTTACTCGAATTTAATTTTAGGTCTTTTCCATTGGCAAGATTAAGAAGGAAGTGGTTTTAAAATTAACGCTTAAATGAAGAACTACTTCAGCTTTCAACATTTCATTCCCCACGTATCAAACTAAAAATAATATAAAATGAAAATCATATCAACCTTTTCTAAATCGAAAGACTTGCCAAAAAAGTAGTTTATAATCGGAATGGCGTATTTACACAAAATAATAAGCGTCTTATTGTTTTTCAATTTATTTAATAATATTTTTGTCTCTATTATCTGTTATACTTTCAACTTTACATATCATTACATGGCATCTACTTGACTAAGAATTAGTATTTTTTATTCAATGATCATCGTTCATTTTGAAACGACACTTCTCCTTCTGTTGACTTAACCTCAAACAGAATCAATTTCAATCAAAAGTGTGATTGTTTTTTGATAATCTTAAAAAGACACCTTATCAGGTGTAATAGCGATTATTCTTATTTTTTATATACAATAGGTTCTATTTTTTTAAGCAAAAGAATACACAGATATCACATTTGCCTTTCACAATTTTATTTCATCATGTCTCTGCTTTCCTTCGCGCGATTACCTTTTTGTAATCAAAACCTCTACTTATGTTTTGTAATGATGCTTTTTTCATCATTCCTTTAAAAAGCAATTAACATCACTTGTTTTTTAAACTGTTATTATGGTAGGAATCATTATCGTATCAATAATGTTTGTTGCACCATTACCATTCTTCAACGCTTTGCCTATTCAAAACGAATATTTCCCAACAGTCCTTCTTCACGAGAAGCAATGAGATAAACCATTTAAGACTATGTTGCTACACTCTATCTTTGTTTTTTTTTGTATGAAAAAAATAAAAAAGAAAAAAGAAAGTAGAATTACTGAAAGTGTATCAAATCAAGAGAATGAGAGTTGTAGTCACAACGAAAGCATACAATGCATTCCTTGTTTAACACACAAAGAAATGAATTTCATAAGTGATTCTTTTAATGAGCAGAAAAAAATTAGGTGCAAGAGAAGAAACTGCAAGTCTTTCATTTTTTCCGAAGATACTTAAATGTTAGCTTTTACTTCATGTATTTTTTCTTAAAGGGAAAATGTTCTTTTTTCTGATCATGTATTTTTATGTATATTATCACTGCATCGAGCACATTAGATGCACAGAAAAATAAATATTTAAAGTTTTGTCCAATTCTTATTTTCCATCACAACAACACTACTATGCTGCATTTAATACAACAGTGCAAAGAACCACCATCAGCGAAAACAACAGAGCATGATACGGATGTATCATCACATCTGAGTTCTTCACAGGGCGTGTGGTTTCGACTGTTTCGTGTCCGTCAATTTCATTTCCATCTCCGCTCTTCTCATCTTCTTTAATTGGTGTTAGAGGAACGAAAGCGGCACACGAATTTTTCAACGAGTTACTGTCTTTTGATTGCTGCGGTGACATCTTATTTATTGGCCCTGCATGAGTCACACCCATAATTTTTTCTGCCTCCTCAATTGCACTTATAATCTTTTCTTTGGAAGTGAGGACGTTTTCATGTGCCCCTTTGGATTTACTCGCCTCTTTTTCGACTTCACGCAAAACAATTTTTGTCGCATTAAATAACTTACTTGAAGTCACAGGGCACGTTCCATACCTTTGCATTTCCCGAACAAATCCATCCATCTTGTTTTTGGATGCTTGTACCTTGTAAAAAGCACCTTGTGCATTCTCATCTTGTACTTTGATGTTGGCAAAGACCTCTTGTGCGGATTTTAATGGTTCAGATATTCCGAGTTTATGTTCCGCTTGCACTGCGCCGCTCATCTCCGTTACACATTTTATAGCCGCATCGGACTCGTTCATCACTTGACGTATTTGTTCGGCGTACCTTTTTGTCATACGCAGTGCGGATGTGATCTCCGCAGCGGAGCTCGTTATTTTAATGATATTACTTGTTTTGAAAAGTTTGAAGTACTCGTCATTCATTTTTATTTTATGTGTAAAGGCCTCTGTTTCGTGTAATGATGCCGCAATGGATGCATCTTTTGCGTCATTTGCGTGACGCTCCATTACTGCCGCATCTGTTGCTGTGGAAACATCCTTGACGGCTTTCATTGCCTTTTCCTTCTGCTTTTCAGCATTTACACTGGCGGAGATGGTCTTTTCGGCGTTCTGCTTCATCAGCGAGAAGGATTGCTGGAAGGATTCAAACGCGTGACGCATTGCCTCGCGGTATTCTCCCATTTCACCTTTTTGGAGGGCTTCAAGTTTTGTAACACTTGTTTCCACCGCCTGTCTCTTCTTTGCGGCTTCTTGTGCGTACATGTTGGCATAATGTATAGACATCAGAACCTTATCAGCATAAAAGTTGGTAAATGCGGTGCCATTTGCGGTGTTCACCTTTTGGATATCTTCATTGAATTTGATCAATTCGCGTTCTGTAATTTTCTTTCCGTCTTCTGTCTCTTTTAATATTATTTCTGCTTCATCGCAATCTCCTTTAATACTTTCCAGAGATGTGTATTTTGGTATTTCTTTCCAAAATTTAGTTGTTTGCTCTTTCCATTTTCTCGCCTTGTTGTACACTTCATTCATATTTTTGTACAACACGGAAGCTGTGGATTGTGACTTTGTGGCGGCCTCGAGCTGAGTTTGTACTGTCCTTTTCATTTCCTCATTATTCATATCTTTTAAAATGGTATGAATGTCTCGTAACGCACCATCCATTCTTGAATTCATGATATATGCGCTGGAAAAGTTATCTTGAATATATCGTTGTGCATGGAACACAACATTTGCTGCACGAGATATTGTGACTTTACAAAATCCAACTTGTAAAGCTTTGCATTCCTTTTGGAGTTCTGTTAGCGCATTTTTTGCTTCACGTGTTGGTGAATTCGCCTTTTCCGCCTCTTTTTGTGCCTCTTCCGCATCTTTCACCGCCTTTGCAGCACTGTCTTTCTTTTTCTGTTCTTCCTGAAGCTTTTCTGCGGCATCTAAAGTACCTCTTACTTGAGTCATTTTCGCGTTCGCAGCAGTTGCCAAATCAAACGCACTTTTCGCCTTTCCCTTTGCCTCATTCAATTTGGTGTCCATCTTTTGCATCGCACTTTGCACTTGTCGGACGTGTGCTTCCGTTCCAGAAAGAGCCTTTAGAATCTCTTCTGATTTTGCTTTTGCCGCGTTTCCGTTTTTTATCTCTTCCGCCTCGGCTTTACGCACTTGTGTTTGCACATCTGTTGCAGACTTTAGGATTTCCTGTATTTTCTTCTCTGCGGCTTCCACTTTTTGTTTTGCCGCTTGAATGGAATTGGCCGCGTCATCGTTTTGCGCTTCTTCCTCAAATGTTTCCCCTTTTAGTTCAGCACGTTTTGTGTAATGCGGACAACGAGATGCACCTCGGAAAGCGTTGGGTTTCGACGCTCTGCAAAGCATTTGTTCGTTCAGTGCGTGACATTTGCAAAGAAGGAAAAGTAACGAAAGTGTCCAAACAAAGAATAGAGAATGGCGAGCCATTGAAATTGTTGCACGTTTTAGCGCTTAATAAAACTATTGTTTTAAGGGTTTAAAAAAAGAGAGAGAAAAAATAGAGCAAGAGATTACCAATTGTAAGAATAAAATGAAGAGAAAAGTGATTTTTAAAAATGTATACTTTTTTTGCATTTTTGATGGCTTTAGATTGCAATATTGTTTACTTTAGTTTGTTTTGTTTTTAATCATAAAATTAAATTTTGAAATGGATTTTTGCCCTAAATATGTTGTTTAGTTTAACAAATGTCTCTTTTTGTAGTTCTTAAGCATTCGTGTACCAAAACATAACGCTTTACGCCTTCAAATGCCTTTTGTGATTTTCTCACCTCAAATATAGGAAGAAAAAGAGCTTTTTATAACAAAAAAAGGGAAAGAAACTTTTGATCTTTGGTAAATGTTTTTAGTGTGCGAAATCTTTCAGATATCGTTTCTATTTAAAATTCATTATTTCTATAAAAACAAAAAAAGCACAAAGCATCTAATACAAACATCTTCATTGATTATTTGAAATGTTTTTACAGATGAAAAATTGGAAAACAAATTGTTCGTTGGTAAACAGCAGACTCATTTATAAAATATTGAGTTTTTCCCGAATGCACTGTTTTGCGGTAAGTTATCACAAAAAGTAAGAAATTGCTTTTATTTTTTATTTCCAAAATTTTTGAATTTTTTATGAATGTTTTATATTTCAAGGTCTCCCAAAAGTGTATTCAATGTGGCAAATACCAAAGTGATCGAAATTATAGACATTTATTTTCAAATGAAATAAAAATAAAACAGAAACACTTTGCTTACACAAATAAAACAGTATGTGAAAATCCATTTTTACACGCCAACAAACTATTAATGGAATAACATTGTTATTACAATGACCTTTTTTGTGCTTTTGACAATGGATTTGCTTTTTGCGTTTAAATAGGTATCATTTATTGTTTTGTAAAGCACTGTTCTGAACTGTAACAAACATATTTATACATTTATGCTACAAAAAATGAGCTGTTCAGATTAATAAAGTTTAGATGATCAAACAAATACAATAAGAAAGAGTAAATTAAATACAATTTTTGTACACAAAAATTAGAATAAGTATTGAAAGTTAAACGTTTTTTGTTGATATCACAGTAAAAGACGAAGCACTTTGTCTAATAATTTCTTGTCAAAATAAAAAGATTTCTTTTTCCTACTGGAGATCTCTCTTTTTATCATTTGAAGTTAAATCTAAGAGAAGTGTAATATTGAAGTTTTTTCAAAGAAAAAATTGTACGTTTTCAAAATTCATAAATTTGAACCATAAAATCCTACAAAAACATTTGAGGACATTTTAGAAAAGTATTTCTTGGAATTAAAAGTAAACATTTTCGTTTTTATTTCCTTTCATTTTTTATTTGGCAAACTCACATATTTTTTTATGAACATAAAGAAAAAAATGCTTTTAAAGGATTATGATCATGAAGCACATATAAAAGCAAATGAAAAACTTGATATGGTCAAAAAATAAGATTTTTTTGAACAGAATTATTTTGAGGTTAAATAAATAAAAAGATTTCACAGTTTTTTTTGATTTTATTCGCTTATGTTTTAAAGCGTAACACAAAAAGTATTTGAAAGTTGCAATTCTATTGGTTAAGAAAAATGTATTGTTTACATGCGATTGATCACTTTTTTTGGATACGTTTGAATTACTGTTTGCATTATTTTTGTTTCTATTTGAATCATTGTTTACCGTATACATCTCCTTTGAATACTTTACTACCACTTCAGTTAGTTTACTGTTCAATGAAGAATGGGTTTTTGGTTGATGCGCACATTTCTTTTTTTTTGGAAGTGTTCTTTTTATTGGACTTCGTTTCATCACTGTTTAAATGAGTTTGCGAAACTGGAGTGAGAGTGCGTGTCATTTTCTTGACTATTCCACCTGAACATAACTCAATCCATGACAAACATTTATAAAGTGAAGAGATTCCTTTTTCATGGTATTCCTTTTTCATTCTGTACAGTCTTTACATTCATAAGTTTCTTCATCTTTACACTGTATCTTTTTGTTTGCCTCCGAATTATCGATATCGTATTTAAGACATGTATGTAATGATGTATCGATTTCACCTTCACTGCGCTGCACAATTACTTTTCTATCTGAACACTTATCGATTCCAAAAAAATGTGTTTAAATTCTCCACATGTATTTTCTGTCAATTCCATCATTCATTTTATTTGAACTTTAATGAATAATACCGATCAATGGTGCATTTACATCTGCTTGGCAAAACGGAATATGTGCGTAAACATATTCATCTTCATTATTACTAATCTGATAAATGGCAGTAAAAATGATAATATCATAATTTTGTTTCCCATTTTCATTGTTGTGGATAGAAAAATGTATTCGAATAAGAAAAAATCTAAGGCATTATTTATAAAAATAGAGATAATCTTAGTATACTTATTACTATTCAAGGTAATTCATACTTTTTAAATATAATTGCTTTGCCCATGTAGAAGTAATCCATTTTTGCAACCCTTAATGTAACTATACAAAATTCTAAACAAGGAGTAAATCTTAATAAAAGAACCTTTTTATCAAATATGCCCAAAGAGTTTTATTCAATCTTTGATTATGACCTCAATAGGACTGTACATTTAATAATTTGGTGAAATGTAAACAGGAAACCACCATTACAAGTAAATAACTAGTAGATTTACAAAATATTAGCTCACTTCGTGTTTAAATACTTTTTTCTTTTAAGTGTAATGTATGTTGTGCCAAAACATTACCTTTTTTTGAATTGTATTTTGATGAAATGATGTGCCTTTTCCTAACCTAAACGATCCTTTGACGTTTTGAAAGCAAAAACAAAGTAAAAAAAAAAACTCAAAAAAGAGAAAAATATTTTTTCGGAAAGAAAAATAAATAAAGAAAGTATAACAAGTATTTTTTTTTTCAAATAGAGGTAATCATAGATAACTCAAAAAACTAATTTGAAAATAGTTTTGCAGATGTAAACGTTCAAACACAAAAAAAAAATTTTTCAAAACAGATCATTTTTTTACGCAAAAAAGTATTTTATATTATTTAAACTTAATAAAATTTGTATCATTCTTTTTTTTTGTTTTAATCCGTATGATGACATACTAAAAATGATATAAAATGTAATTTTTTTTTCTCATATTTTTATTGTAATAATTATGATTAAAAGCACATTCCAAATAAAAGAGTGACCAAATACACTTTTATTTATTACTTCCTCTTCACTTTTTTCTGTTTTATCATCAAAAGACGTTTGAATGACCTTATCATTTGTTCTCTTTTCATTTAAAATTACCTCTTCATTTTCATTGTTCACTTTTTCTTTTTTTGTAACCTCTTTACTTTCTGTTTTTGTGACCAACACAGTTGAATTCATTTCTTTTTCTTTTAATTTGTTTTCATCTTGATCCTTTTTATTTACTTCACTTTTAGCTACTTCTGATTTACTTTTCAATTGAGTTGTGTTTGTGGTCTCATCATTTATCTTCGGAAGCACTTTTGTCTCTTTTTCTTGTCGTTCATTTTGTTTTTTAGTCTCAGTTTTCGTACTTAATTGTGGAGCTCCATCTGTTTGCACCACATGTGTGACATTTGTCAATTCATGTGATTTTGTTTCTTTTGTGTTTGGCAAAGATGTACTTTCTCTTTTTGGCATTGTGCCATTAACATTATTTTCCGTTCCTTCACGAACTGAAATGTCCTTTTCGTTTGTATGACTTGTCTCACCTAGAGTGACATTGTTGTGATTTTGAGAAACAGTCACACCTTTATTGGAACCATCGATCTTTTCTTTTTCCATATTAACGGAAATGTCTTCTTTGACTGAAATATTTGCACTGCTTAGTGTATTCTCTTTGTGTTCGGATTGTTCTTCTTGTTTTTCCATTTTAGGCGAATTTATATTTATTGATGGTTCTTCTGCAATAGCTTCACTTTCTTTTTTTGGCGTTTCTTTCTTCTCTTCTTCTTCAGTATTACCTTTACTTTTGGTACCTTCTATCACTTTTTTATTTCTTTCCACAGCATCCAATTCTTCACTTTTCTTTGCCTCCGTATTGACTGTTCTATTTGGTGCTTTAACGACTTCTTCTCCTTCTTTGTTTTCATGACCATTTATTACTTGTGTGGTCACACTTTCTGAATCACTTTTTGTTACTTCTTTATTTCCTTTCACCTCAACTTGAACTTCTGCTTTACCATCCTGCGTCTTATTTGAATGGATTGGAGTTTCCTGTATCACTATTTGTGTAGTATCTTCTTCTTTTTTCTTAGAATCTTGTAGAGATGGTTCTTGTATACTTTTTTTGGTAACTTGTGCATCACTGTTTTCCTTTAATGATGTTTCCTCCCCATTAAATTGCTGTTCCGTAACATCACATTCTTTCATTAACTTCACTTTTGCATTCACAATATTTTGAGAAAAAATACCCATTGAATCTACAAGAGTTTTTCCATTTGCTCTTTCTTTTTTAGCTGACTCAAGATTTAACTGCATTTCCTTTACTTTACTTTCTGCATTTTGAATGTTTGTCTCCATTTCCATTGATGCAACAGTAGATTCTGATTTTTGAAGAATTTCCCGTGTTTTTTGTACCGATTGTGTGCAAAGAGAAAATTTTGAGGATATTTGGTTCATTGCATTTTCAGAACTTTCCACATGCAATTCTGCTTTCTCTTTTTTCTCCTCGGAAAGCTTAGAAACAGTACTTTTCATTTTATTTATCAAAATATGATTTTCATTTTCAATTCTTTGACACTGTTTGAGATTAAGTTCCGCCGCACTGACATCACCTTTAATAAGAGAAACTAAAGTGATTATTTTTGCATGTTTTTGTAAAACCTCAACCTCATCGGCAGCTTTGGTTGCTTTTTGTATATCTTCATTTGCCTTCTCAATATTTTCTTTAATAGATTCCTTTTTTGAAGTCGCATCACTTACCTTTTTCACAATCTCTTCTATTTTTTGTTTCATTAAAGTGTAATCATTGTCTGATGGGGTAACACTTTCCTCCGCCGATATTTCCTCCAATGCGTCAAGAAGAATTTTTTCCGCTGGTTTATAATACTTTAAACCTTCCGCAAATTTTTTATACGCCTCACGTATATATTTTGTATACTCATTTGCCGATTCAATGAGTTTGTCGGAAACGTCTTTTGTCAATGCATTTGGGTGAATTGACTTTTCTGCTTCTTTTTTTGCCAATTCAATAGCATACCCTCTCTTTGCTGACAAACCATCTACTGCATTTTTTGTTTCATGTGTTTTTTGGGAAATTTCAGTCGTTTCTAAAATTGCATTATTAACGAGTTTTTTTGCATCACTTATCACTTTATCTATTTCCTCCTTAGAAACCGATGCAAAGACACAAGTAAATCTAGCAAGGCAAATAATTGTGGTAAACAAACAAAATAATTGTTTGGTCATTGTACTTAGTCACTTTTAACAAATCTTCTAGATTCTTTTTAGGTATTTTGAAAAAAAAAGGGAATAATTTAAGAAGGAAAAACATATAATTTACATTCATCAAAGTACAACATCAGAGATTTCTTTTCTATACATTTTTTAGTAGTAACGATTAACAATAGTTATGAACAAAACACATATGCATACTAAATAGTTCTAGAATATAAATAAGAAACAAAAGTACATTTAAAAAGCGTTTTATTAGACACAAACATTTCCCAAATGATGTAATAACAACCCCTTGCTTATAATATCGTTTCGCAGACAGTCATGAGAGCTCATCACATACTTGTTTGTATATTCCTTCGTTTTTATGTGATATTTCATGTTCTAATAGTTTACCTAAATCTACAAAAAGAAAACTAAAATGATAAACGATGTGACTCTACTACACAAGAGTTGCAACAGCTCCTATAAAGCACTCTTATAGTACAAAAAATAAATACACATCAACAAGAAATACAAAAGCTTTCTATTCCCTTGTGGTTTGTAGAATATTTAGTACAAAAAAAAGAAAAAAGAGGAAAAGCAAACTTTCAACAAAACAAATCAATAGGCAATTTTTGTAATAAAGTTTGACAGCAAGTACAATTTTACAACCGAAAAAGAAAACAAATCTAAAATCACATACAATCTCATGCATTAAATTAGGCATTTCAAATATTAACAAATCAATTTCTCTTTTTTCTCGAAACATTCTTCACGTTCCTCAATTAATAAAGAAAACATATTTTACTTCAAATAGAATTTCCAATTGGTACAATTGTAAAGCACACTATTTCATTTTTTATTGCAAAATAATTTAGATAAATCGGAGCACATTTTCAGTTTTTTTGTATAGACTATGAAATTGCAAATTTATATATAACGCATTTTTTCGGATTCTCATTTATTCGTATTTTCACGGTTGTTTTTTAAATAAAGAATCAGCCCATTTCCTTTTACCTTTATTTACTCAATGCGTATTTGAACATAACTTATCACTCATACTCTTGCAACCCATCTGTGTATTAGGAATGCGAAAGAAGAACTGAACAAACCACTTTATGCGCGCATAACAGCAATCAGAAGCAAACTGACAAAAATGGAAAACAAAGAGTACTTATTTATATGAGCACTGTCTGACTTTGGTTTCGTGTTATCTGATGGTAACTTTTCACCTTCTTTTGGCTGTTGAGATGTTTTCTTTGTGGCCTCCGCCTTGTCCCTTTTGACAAGCTCATCCATTTCAGCAATAAGAGTTTGAATGGTTTGAACCGCTTTTGCAGCTTCTTCATTCAACTTTCCATATGTTTCTTGTTTCTTCTTTTCCCCTTCTGTTACAGATGGCATTTGAGAAGAGGCCTCCATTGCTTTCTTAACGATGGCAGTCACTTCCTCTTTCACCTTTTTATGGTTTTCCTCTTCTTGTGGACAAGTTGCCAATGTTGTACTAAAATGTTTAACTTTCTCTTTCATATTTGTGATTTCCTGCGTGATTGTTCCGTTTAGAGTTTCCGCTTTTGTTTTCCGTTCAGCAACACTTTTAAGAAATTCGTCAAACTCTTGACTTTTAGTTTTTTCATTTTCTGCTGTTTGTTTGATAGCGTTCCATTTTTCTTCTGCTTCAGTTACTAAAACAGTAACTTGCTGTTTCTTTTCGGTCGCACGTTTTACAAAATCATCAAAATTAGGTTTATTTGTATCCCTACCTTCTGTAACATCTTTCAATGACTCAAACACGTGACGAACTTCGCCGAAACGTTTTGTCGATTTCTGAACAGCTTCCCACAATTTCTTTGTTTCTTCGTTTATTGCTTGAGATGCTATTTCATAAGGCTCCCTTTTAATGCTTTCTTTCTCATCATTACTCTTAGCATGATACTTGGACATGTCATGTCCATAATGCCTTTCCACATACGTTGAGGCCACCCATTCCTTTGGAATTGCATTCGTATCGGCTTGGGTTTGAGTTGGAGCGTCTTTGTTCACCTCTTCAGTTGCCGCACACGCCGACAGCACAGATGCGGATAGAAGAAGAAAAAAGATGTAAAAAGACATCCAAAACTTTAACGTGTCGCTTAAAGAGATAATATCTAAAATAAGTAAATAGAAAGGGAAAAAAGGATGAAAAAAGGTTTTTATGATGTAATGAAAAAAAACGTAAAATTCACAATACAGAAAATAAAAAGGATTCACACAAGAGAAAAGTAAATGTATTTGTAGAAACAACGTTTTTGTGTTTATGAAAAGAAATAATTGTTTTCAGACAGTCAAACTCACATCACATGCCTCAAGCGTTCACATAAACAAATGCTGTTCAAAACAGTAAAACAGCGAAATACTTTTACAAATGGAACTACTATCTACTGTTCAACCAATTCAAACTTCAGCAGCATGTTCCTTCTTACATCAATGTACAAAATTGCGACGATATATTTCATTCACTTGAATGCACATTAACCGCCAAACACTATTGCTTGACATCTCATCTAAACTTCAGGTTGTCTTTAAAGTGTAACTATTTTTCCTCAAAACATGTATAGTGACACCTTATCAAACTTTCATTCGCCACTCATTACAATTCGTGAAATGAAGTTACAAGAAAATGTTTACAACAATTTGTGAGGTAACAAATTCTAATAAATCACACGATGAAAGAGAAAGGGATTCAAAAGTGCTTCCAAGCATCATTTACTTAACAGTGGAAAGAGAATATATGTTTTATGTACCTTTCTGCAATCCAACGCACCAATACAACTATTTACCAAACAGATAAAAAACATGCTTTTGTGTGAATAAAAATGGCTGAGTTCATATTTCATTAAAGTGTACTTGTCAATACCACAGACCACACAGTTTGCCATTTGCTTTTTTTACAAACGTTCAATGAATTACCCCATGCCTCGTTTGCACTCTTAATTCACATAAACGGAATACATTTACATATCATATGTGAAAGTAAACGAGCATGCCCATTCTTCACTTTTATACGATCATTGTACTTTTCAACGTGAGTGTACACAATGTGAGTTTAAGTGTATTCTATAAATACACGTATACCACAAGACGCATTCCTAAATGTAAAGATGTACATTTTTTTCTGAACAACAAAAGTAAACTGTTACTATAATTCAAAGAGGAAATTAAGAGTTTAAAACGGAATATGACACCAATCATTAATAATTATTACTTAAACTTTTTGATGTAAATACGCTTACAAATAAACAAAGATTAGAAGTAAAAGAAAAACGCCGCATCAAAAGAAAAAATCGTAATATCAGAAAAAAATAACTTTGAAACGCTAAACTTCTCATCCTTTTCGTAAAAAAGAAAAAAGAAGAAAAGTGACAAACAAAGGTTTCTAAAAGTCTCTTTATTTTTATTCTTTGCTTTTCTGAATTTGTATTTCTTGTAAATTCAAAATGATGTAAATTAATGACAAAAACGTTACTTAAAGATGAAATTCAAAATCCATGGAACAAAAAGTAACAACATTCAGCTTTCATTCTCATTCAATGTTAAATAAATATTTTACGTGTAGAGAGACAAAAGGAGAGGTGCAAAGAAGTTCATTTCGGAATATTCATAAAAATAAAAAATAAAATTTCCACCTACACATTATTTAATAGAGTTTGTTCTGAGTAAACCAAAAAATATACGAAATGTGTACATAGACTAATTTTCCAAAAGAACAAAATGAAGAAAAGATTTACCATTTTTCCAACGAGCTTTCATATGTAAAAAATGTTTTAAACGGGTAATTTGTGAAAATATTCTCAAAAAAGCAAAATTGGGGGAATATTTCTAGTGAACGTTCAAAAAAAAAAATTGATGTTATATAAAATCGTTTCAAATGAACATGTAAAACGATAAAAATATTTTGTTACTACTTTGCTTTCTCCTTTAGCTTGCTGTACAAAATCGGAGCAACTGCAGAACCTAGAAGAGAAACAAATGAGATATTCTCATTCAAAGTAGTTCTGTTCTTTTCAGACAATTAAGTATTGCTTTTGCGTACATATTTGCTTTTACCTCTTCAATACGTCTAGTATCCATTTTTTGGGTTACCTTGTCATTTCGCGCATGTGTTGAAACGTTTGTTTGACTTTCATTTCAATCTTCATATGAAATATATTCTTTGGTATTCGCTTTAATAGACTTATCATTTGTCTCTGATGGGTTAACAATGGCAGACGTTTCATTTTGACTTTATGTACTTGTTGTTTCACTCTTAGTGGTATAGTCATCCGTTTTTTTATTGGTGTTTCTTCCACTTGCACAGCCACTTCTTTCATGTACGTTCCATTTTGATTCATTCCTTCTTCTTCTATTTGCCGATGTGCATTTGTATTCACATCTGTTTTTGCGTGTAGATTGGTTTCTTGTATTTTACTTTCCTGATCATCTGTTTGACTCATTCGTTGATATTGTGTACGTATATCTGTCTGCGATTCCGTTTGTACAGTTGCCTTAACATCTTTGCGCTGTTCGTGCGTCTCCTCTGACTGCACCTTTACTTTTGTTTCAGATTGATTACAGCTTAGTAGTTCATTAGGAACTTCTGGTACAGATGCAACAGTTTCTGTTGTATTATTTCGACACACGTCTGAAATGTTCGAACACTAAAAAGTCAAAGACTAATTGAGTGATGTAAAATTTGAATTTGTATCACAATGCTTCTCACCAGTATTTTTTGAATTTTATGTTTTTAACCTTATTTTTATCTTTTGCATTGGGCAAACATACATGCGCGTTGCACATCGCTGTTGTCCTCTTTCTTTTGCGTCAAAATGTGAGCCTTTTCCTCTTTGCATATTGTGGCTCACATAACTCGGTCCATCTCATGTAAAGATTTGTTGATTAAGTCATTTTTCATTATTATTTTATTTGGATTACAATTCATCACAATAACAATGGGATCGGTTTCCCTTGTAGGGCAACATTCGAACCAAAGGGAAATGGTTTTTTTTTTTCAGCTGTTATCATTTGTCCCACAGCAATGTAAATGAGGATGTCGGATTCATTTATACCATTGACGAAATGCTCCGTTGGAATCGTAAAGTGTTTACAAATAACGTGTGAAGAACAGTTTTGGAGTCCTAAAAGTGCCGCCATGTGAGCGAATACGTGTGCGATTGGAGTAAATGGATGTGCAATTTGAAGGAATTTCTTTTTGTAACGTATCCGTTTTTGTTACATGATAACAAATTACTGTCAACCTTTCCATGTTTTTTTTTCAGATTCACACTTTACGCCCTTTCCATTTAAAGTTTGGACGATAAACGTCTGCATAGAAAGAAGACTCCACACAGTCCTTATAGGGATGAAACAAATTGTATCGGTGTACAGTTATTCGAGGTGAAGCTCATTGAAATCTTTTGATTGTTGTTTTGTCTTTTGTTATTTGTCTCCTCTGTTTTTAACGGTCGTGATTGTGGTAAAGAATCTGAAGCAATTTTTTTCTTTAAACACTTTCCACTTATATTTGGAATGTTGTGGTAAGTAAGACTCCGATGTTTCGGCGATTCCAAACGGTTGAAGAGACAAAAGGAACACCAAAAGTGATGTGATATAAAAACTTTAGCTCACTTTTTTTGGAAGAATAATCAAAATCTGTTTCTGTTTTTCACTTTCGGAAATATGACATAAGTTGTGAGACAAAAAGTATGAAATTTATTATTCCAATATATATATAGATATATATATATATATTTATACATTCGCTTTTTAATAACACAATTATCCGAACATAATCGATATTCAGATTACATTCTTCAATTTGTATTTCTAAATGCACAAATAAAAATTTTGGATCATCTCCGAAAGCTATTCCATTTTTTTTATGCTGTTATATTTGAAAAAATGCACAAATTCACTCTAATTAATGCTTACGTAATATAATTATTTGCGTCAATTTACTTTTGTCCAACAAATGACAATTACTTTTCATCTTCTAATCCCTTTTACAATAACATTTACCATTTAAAAGGTGTAAGCCACTCTATTCCGCCATTTTGGATTTGGAGGCTTCTCAACAACAAAAGAAAACATTTCATTTACAAAATATTACACTCAATTGATAGAAAAATGTGAATGTAAGTCAAAAATAGGAATTACAAACATGTATTGTTGTAACATAAATCAACGAAAACGTAAATAATGCCAAATTTTGTTTCATTACAATATGGAAGAGAATCTATTCACAACAAAAAACTTTCATAAAAATTTTAAAGATTGTTTCTTTTTTTTTTTAAATTATGACGTTGTATACTTCTTTAATAGCTTTTTTATTCTATCATTATGAAGCAAAAATCAATTTTTATAGTCCACTTGTATGAAAGATGCTTTTGTTTGCATATCTCCCCACCACTCTATTTGGATGAACGGAAATCTATGAATTCCTTCATTTAAAAGTTTTTACTTCCCTATACTATACTTTTGTTTTACAAAAAAAACGTTTTTTTACTTTGGAAATGTGTAATAACTAACAGCTAAACTTTTTGTGAAAGAAGAAAAAAATACGAACAACAAGGCAAAACCATTAAAAGTTTAAAACATATTAACATTTATTTTATAGATAAGAGCATTTTCTTTGATAATATAACAAAAAAAATACAAAAAAGAAAAAAAGTGAAAGTAATTTTCTTTTTCAAAATAAAAAAATCGCATTTTTTCCAGAAATTAAGCAAAAATATATTTTAAAAAAAAATTAAATTTGTTAATAAAAAAAAAATTTTCCCATTTTTTCGTTCATTGAATAGTTTAAAAGTAATCTTGTTTTAGAATAGTGTAAATAAAAAAGTTAAAATAATTGAAATTTTTAATGGAATGATAACTGAATTTCCATTTTTAGCGATTTGAGTGTTCGTAAGGATTGAATAATTGACATGTCTTTCTGATTCTGTTGTGTTCATAATAGAATTTATTATTTCGAGATCTTTTTTACTTTTTTCCATGTAACCTTTGCTGTTATTATTCAAAGGAATTATTTCATCTGTTTGCTTTGCATTTGCATCACTGAACTCTTTAACGATTTGTTTCTCTTCCAATTTTATATCTGCACTACGTCTTATTTTTTCAGAATTCTTCTTATCATGATCATCAACATTATCTTGATGAACAATTTGCTTTCCATTGCCTTTATCTTGTGGTTTCGTTTCCACGCGCATTTCAGTTGTATTTTCCGTGCTTTCTGTTTCCGTTTTTGCTGTATGATTTGTATGAAAAAGTGATGCACCATTTTTCGTTGTTTCCTTCTTAACTTCTTGAGAGGATTTGTGTAGAATGTTCTCATTTTCTGCCTGATGCACTTCTTCTGCATTGGGATTATCAGATTTTACATTTTGATTCGCAATATCTGTTGTTTTCATTGTTTCATGGTTTGACATATTTACTTTTAATTCTTTTTGAGTCGATTCTTCTTGATGTTTTTCACCTGTTACGCTTTCCTTCACGTCTTTGTGTAAATGATCAACGTTTTCCTTCTGTTGGGTTACATCCGTAGTAATTTTTGTTTCTTTAGAGATTTTTTCACCATTAATTGGATCACTTTGTTGATGCGTCTCTTTCATTTCGTCTTTATGTGGTAATTGGATGCCAATAGGTTTTTCATCTTTTTTGTCTGTGTCCCCTTCTTCTGTTACTTTTTTTGGTTGGGTTTCATGTGCTGTTTGTATGACTTCAGTTTTTGTTTGTACTCTCTCATTTTCCATTTGATGCGATCCTTTATTACTTGCGTTCACATCAGAGAGTCCTTTTGGTGGCAAAATGTCCTCAAATTGGATCGCATCAAATATTTCGGTTTCCTTTATTTTACTGGCAGTTTCATAATCCAAAAGAATAGACTCTTTTTCTGTTTCCCGAACAATCCGCATAACATCTTCCGATGGGCAATAGAGTTGAGAATCAGGAAATACAGTTTGTGGTGTCAAGAGATTACTTTCTTTACTGCACATTGACTTTTCTCCTCCATTGTTCAAAATAAAATGTGTGTCATCACCCTCCATTTTTTTTTCCGCACATGTACCCTTGTATAGACCTGACACATATTTTGTATCATCGACATTTTGTGCCATACACCACGAGTTTGGTCCTCTTTTTCCTGGAACGTTAAGAGTTTGTGTGTTTCGGCAGTCTTCACCTTCCCTTTCTTCAATATATGGACAACGGTCAGTTAGCATTGTACTGTAACCTGCCAATTTAGTATCTGTAAAATACTTAAAATGTGTGGGAACACTTTCAGTATTCCTTACATCGAGTCCATGACAGGTTCCAAAGGTTTGACCATCTGCAGTACAGAGTAGCGTAAATGTTTTGGTTTCCGTACAAAAAATTCGGGGAAAGTTTGATTTCCCATTTTCAATGCACGGCTTTGTGAGAAAATCGCATCCCATTTTGTATCCCCAATCCATATGCTCTGCTTTAGTAAAGTCTGCCTTGTAATATCCAAGACTGTGAAATAAGGCGAGTGTTAGATTAGTGTAATAACCTTTTCGAACAAGTCCAGACATGAGTTCATCTTTCGCATGGCGTGCCTCCCATATGGAACCGAATATTTGATTTGAGTTCACTTTCACCTCATCTTCCATTTCCATTCCCGTAAGAGATGCACAACCGTAGTGATTCTTTGCCGCTTCAACAACAGAGTGCCCTTTTACCTCCAACACAAACGGTTTACTTCGCACATTTGCTCTTTTTTCAACTGTGTTGTATGTGGAAATGATATCAATATCAAAACCAAGTGCGTGGGCCATTTCGTGCGCTATTACGCGCACATTGTACTCATCTGCGGTAATCAATTTGGCATTAAATGCGAGGACTCCAACAATGGGGCGTTTGGTTCTCTGTAGAACAGCACAAGGTGCGCCAACCGCGTACTCTTTCGAAGAGAAGAAAAACAGTGGAGAGGCGTATAAAACCATATCCGCGTTCATAACACCTATATTTTGATGATTAGGTGGTATGGAATATTTAGAGCATAAACCCGTTGTAAATTTCGGTACTTTAAATCCGAATTTGATTGGCTGTACTTTCAGACGTTCGGCGTGCATTTTAATGGCGGAATGAACACCTCGCACTATCGCTCTTTTATGATTCTCCTTTACCAAATCTTTATCCGTGCAAGGCATTCGTTTTCCGGTAATTTCACCTATTTCTACTCCCTTTCGTACACAATATTTGTGCATTTCATCAAAAAAGCGAAATGTTACACGAATTCGAATGGGACGCCAATCATCATCGGTAACGGCTGTGTAGTCATAGTGTGTATTAGATTTTGGGTACGGAAGTTCTTGAACCAGTTGAAGTTCCGGTTCCTTCGTTTTAAAGCTGTCATATGTACAGATATGTGCGGACTCTGCAGCCAAAAGAAGGAAATTGCAAAGCAATAACAAACGTATTAATAACATGTAGAAATAAAAAGTCAAAATGGTTTACCTTCTACAATGCTTGATTGAGTGACTTAAAATGTTTTTAAGAGTGAGTAGCAAAAATGTTTATGTTCCTAAAATGTTAAGGAGTGCAAACAAAAGAATGGAAGGAATAGCAGTTAGTACCTTTAACTTACACAAAATAATGACTATGTAAGCTATTACGTACTGTGCATTGTATTTTATCAAACAAAAAAAACTTTTAAAACAAATTTGCATGGTGCAAAAATAAGAGCACTCGAAAAATTCAAATCAGAACAATTACACAGTGCGTTCAAAAAATCAATCATCCGAGTTTATTTATAAACCGATGCATAACATTTACATTGGAAGAAAATATATCGCATTCATCCACATCTACGATTGAGCAACACAGACTCACTATTGATGTACAACGCAGTATGACCGCCTTTTGTAATTTATTATTATTATTATTATTATTATCGTGAAAGAAAAATGTTATTTGCCAAAAATCAAAAAATAATCCCATTTTATCATTTATTATTCGCAACTCAAAACTCACAAAAACATCACAAAGTCAACAAATTGTATTTTCCAAACGAAAAAAAAAACATATTACAAAATAAAAAATATTTAAAAAACGATTTCTATTTGTTATTAACATGAAATATCAATACACAATTTTGAAAAAACTCAGTTTGATTCCCTAGCCAGGAAGTGAAATACGTCTTCATAAAAGATGCAAACGTCTTTGCGTATGTCATAAATCGGTATGTTTGTTCAATGTTGGACTTATGAAACGCAATTTTGACTTCATCCAGTTTTATGGAAGACTCATACTTTCTGGCAGTTTCCACTTCATCTTGTGTACAACGTACATTTTCACTTTGAATGATTGGATTAGCAAATGGTACAAATTCGTTGTACGTTTCATCTATATTTCTTGAAAAGTGATGTATCTGTTCAACCTCACATTCAATCATAATCATCACATTATCAATGACAGCTTGTGGTCCTTCGATACAAAAAGAACGTGCGGATGCTTCTAATTCCTTAAACACATCTTCAAACTCATGATCCACATGAAAGTATGCGGCATAGACTGTAGCTACTTTGGCGCTTCGCTGTGCATGAGAGTGGGACGTGGAAATATTTAACCATACATTTGTAAAAGTAAAATAATTATCGTATTCTTTTTGTGAACTTCTCTTTTTACGTACATTCAACACTTTTAACGTATTCTTTTCGTTATGTAAAACCATTAATGGGCGACTCTCATTTTTTTTCCTCAATCAAAGATGTTTGATTATTGAAATGCATTTGTGTTCCTCGATGCACATTTTTATTTTCACTGACTTCAATATGTGCGTAATTTGTATTGATATTTTGTCGAACACTGTCTCCTTTATGGGATGCACTCTCCGGATTCATTGGAATGGCATCGGAGTACATTAAAAACTGAACAGTACAGTTAACTCAACAATAAGCAAAAAGTTCACCATTTTTTTTTTTTGAACTGAAGAAAACAAAAACAAATTTGACCTAAAAATAGAATTCTAAAATCAACTCAAAAAGAAAATCGAAAACAAAAAAAACAGAGTATGAAGAATACAAACAAAAAAAACAATTTAGATGTGAAAGGTAAAAATAATGGATGCAAAATCATTATACCAATCCAATGAAAGTATTTGAACAAAAAGGATTTACTACTCTTTAATGATTTTTTTTATAAATCACAAACGAGTCGTTAATCTTAAACACAATACTATTATTTTTTATGATCATTACACCTTTCGATATGACAAGAAACTATTCGGTGCACAACATAGACAAGTAGCACAAAAAATCTCTTTTTTTCAGGATTAGAAAGTTTTTAAGAAATATCGAATAGCTCAAATTAAACACGTTTTATCATATTGTAAGCCTAACATAAAAGTATGAACAACTACAGTTACATCTACTCTCAAACTTACAAAATCTAAAATATATATAAAGATATATATACAAAGAAATAATTTCTCCTCTTCGAAGATGACGTATCAGTGTATTTATCAAAAGAAATCATGTGTGATATGCACTTTTTGATTTATGTGTTTATTAATGAAAAATGTGTATGTAAAAATAATCTTCCTACATGCATGCATCATTTCGTGCACAGATATATAGTGTACAAACATTCTCTCAACACTTTATTTGTTGACTACACAGCAAAACCATAGTAATCTTTCCTTTCTGTGTTCAGACAACTCTCTATCCTTTCTTCGTTTACTTTCAAGTCTATTATTTCTTTCCCGATGTTATACGATACCTCATCAGTTGAACGAAACAGTTTATGAGCCTCATTCGCATAATATACACGACTGTCATTGGAAGTGATGTAATACTTTGTCAAGGAGTTGTAAGTAGCATTGAGATGCGCTTTTAGCGTATCATTAAGTGTTTTTACACTTTCAAAGGAACGAGTTGATTTTCCTAACAGGTTGCAAAAATAACTGGAGACCATTTCAATATATCTAGGAGAGTGTAAATGTTTCATTCTTATAGAGTCGAATCACGCCATCGTAATGACTCTTTATACCTTTTAATAAATCTTCCGCCTCCCACACTTGGTGCATACCCTCTCTACACACTCGTGTGGACTGTTTCATGTATCGGACTAACTGTTCATTCGTCACGACATCTTCTGAATAGTCCGGAGAAAGTAATTCCGCGCGCAACGGATAACGTACTCGCATCGTTTCATAACGCGTTGTACTGTTAGAGGTTTCAGAGTTATCCCATTGGTGCATTGATGGTTCGGTTACTTTGTTCTTCCCTTTGTTCATTTTCATATTGACATCAAAAGAGGAATTCAAAGACACCAAAATATCTCCTTTATTGTCCTTCTCTGTGTTGTGTGTTTTATTCTCTGAAAATAGCTTTACATGAGGTGAAGTTTTTTCATTGGATAAGAAAAACATGGAAACTTTTTTTTGTGTTGCTTAAAATGAGTGGCGCATTCTTTAATTTGTTTTTCGCACTTACAAAGCACGAATTCTCAAATAAACACAATAAAAGTGTGAGCAAATAGTAAGCACTACGCATTCTTCTCGTAAATAGAAATGTATGATGTAAGATCTAACTGTGAATACAAAAAGTCAACCTAAAAAACAATAACTAACAATTATTAAAAAATGGATGAGTAATTCATACGATAAGAAGAGGAAATGAAAGAAAAAGGAAATGGAAACACCAAATTATAGAAAAATCACAGAACGTACAAAAAAAAACCAACGTTACAAGAAGATATATTTATGTCAACTACGCAAAAGTACTTTTTAACATATGTTTTCCATTACTTTCCGTTTCGTAACCAATTCTCCATTAAACATATTTTATCTTTCTTTTGGTGTGCTCTTCCTTATCTTTGGTTGATTTCTCGAAAAAAAAAAACATTATTGCATTTTTCGTTATTAAATAGTTTTACATATCGCGTTCATTTCCAACATCATGTGTAAAAAGTAATTCCATAAAAGGTTTCTTAATATATCGTACAAATGTTTGCTTAAGTGTAAATTATTGCGTCAATTTAGTTGTTTGTGCCAATAATTTTTTCCTTAAAACGAGACATAATTCTTATGATAATGGGCACTAATGTGAATACAATAAACTTTTCAAATGCATTCTTATTACATATGTTTCATGTTACCATCTTATTTGATTTGCCTTCTTTGATTTAGACGTTTTCTACTTACTTTGATCAGACAAAAAAGATTACACAAAATGTATTATCCGCATTTATTCACATTTTATTACTTTCAATAATGAATCACATCTCTATAAATAATTCAATTGTTTATTCTATCATTCATGAAACGTTTTTATTCACATCCTATACATTTGTAAACTCCTTTTGCTTTTTTAAGAACAATATCAAGTGAATCATCTTTCTTTTTGAGGCCAATAAATAGAGACAAAGTTTTCTTCCTTCATTTGTACGCTTTCTTAAAATAAATCACAAAATCACTTACGCTTTATATTATCTATTCTGTGGCAATAAAAAAACACAACACGTTTTTTACAAACAGAATTCACACTTAAATACGTAAGCATTGTTGACTGTCCAAGTGCTCTGAACAATAAATGCGCTGTAAATGCAGATGCGATGTAATCCCCACTTTTATGCCGAAGATCCCATATTTTTTATTCTTTTTTTTTTGCGAAAAACAAGCCATTTTGTCTTTTGTAAACATCTCTTCTTTTATTGTGTCATGCCATGTTTGTTTTTTGGTCAATTGAATTGATGAGGAAAAAACTTTAAAAACCTTCTTGCATTTGCACCAAAAATGCATATTACTTCAACATTTGAAAAGCAATAAATATTACTTTAGGAGATGAAATGTAAACATACTTTAATGTTTACATCATAACATTTTCTTCTCGCACAGAAAACAAGAAAGAAAGAGAAAGTAACTATGCCATAATGTGTGTAAAAGAACAATTCAAGAACACGCAAAAAGAAAAGTAATTCCAAAAACAAACATAGTAAAACAAATAGGATATTCTTAGTATCAAAATAAAAAAATCAATAAGCTGAATCATTTCCTGTTTGTGAGTCATTATGCCTCTCAAAATTTCATCTTTTTCCAATGAGTAACTCACATTAACAGAACGGGAAAGAAAAAAAAAGACATTCTATGCCATAAATGCAAAGTTTTTTTTCCCCCAAAAAAGCATTAGAAGTCTAAAAAGGTGAGCAAATAATTTATTTGATGTTTTCAAAAAAAAAATTGATTCGGTAGAAGTGCAAGAATATTTGGAACAAAAAAAAAACATCAAATTATTTTTGTTTGTAAGAAGAAGAATCTCTTCTGAGTTTCATTTTTTTTTTTCATAAAAATAAAAAAATCCCAAAAACCTCAAAAAAATGTTAAAATAAAAAAAAGATTCGTTCTTCTAGCATTTTGATTCGGCGCATGAAACGAAAAACATTTTGGAAAACTTTGAGTAACATACAAAATGATAAAGAAAGATTACCAATAAGTAAAAAAAAAAGTTGTAATGCATGCTGCAGATGCTATTGGATGCATTAAATCCGCTTTGTGTGTTTGTGTCATTCTCATTTGTAAAATCATAGCAAAATTAACGTCTTCACACTATAATGACATTCTGTGCATGGTGCAATGTGTTGTCCTTCTCTTCTGTTCTTGTTGCGTTATTGGAGCACACCGTTTCATATTTGGGGCACATAATCGGTACAATAGACTTTTGTATGACCGATGGTGCGGTGTGATTGAGCACAGCTCCGGCGGGGCATTCGTACCATGGACCAAATCCTTTGCGTTGCACCAAAACCTTTTCCTTGGCCTCACACTTTACGCTGACGCAGGCACCGGGAATAAAACCACCTTGAGAGGATCCGTTTAGGAAAACAGTCTCATTTGCGGGGCACCTCTTTTTCCCCAATGCCTTGGATAGTGCCTTCTTGGCATGTTTTAATGTGGTCGCGTTACTCATAATTCGTGCGGGATTGAAATTCATAGCCACGGCGACAACACGACCGTTTGCGTGATGACACGCCTCGGCCCAAACAAAGAGATCTCGTTCACTCACCTGCATCGGTGCAGCAGCCACGTAAATAACCAAGTCCGTGTTTTCCATACCCTCTTTTTGATCCTTTACAGGAATATTAAATTCTTTGCACGGATTCCCCTCTTGGAATGTTGGGACTTTCAAAACACCTTCATGCGGGACAATAAGTGGATGATTCTTAAATGAGGAAAGGAGTTTAGGAAGGATCACTTCCATCAATTTCTTCATCTTTTTTTCGGTCATTGTTTCGGAAAAATCCTCATTTTTTGAATGTAAGCAGTTCACTGTGACACCTCGGAAAGTGGGACGTGCAATTTTACTTTCCTTATTTTCAGGGCAGTACTTTGTGCTGTCATTTAAATCCATCATAGATGTGTGAATGCGCATTGGACGCAGTTTAGAAGAAAGCGGGTATGATGGAATGTTGAACTTCGGATCATTGCAGATATCGTCAACGGGAGGGCACTTGGCGGTGTTCTCACCGTCATTTCCGGCAGACATCACGGCGTTGCCTCCGTAGCACTCCGTCCAAATGGCGTTATCCTTGTAGAGAATCTTTTTGGATATGCGTCCCTCACACTTCATGTTTACACACACCGCGGACTTTTCGCCGTCTGTTTTAGTGCTGTTAAGAAGCACGGATGGCTCTTTGGCGCATTCATGGATACCCAACACCTTCTGAATCTCCTCCGAGGCGGCTTGAATAACCTTTGCGGTCTCATTAATCTTGGAGGGGTTCAAATTGAGTCCAACAGCGACTGTGCGGCCGTCAATCGAGGCACACGGCATGGCCCATACCAATTTGTCTTTGTCTTCTTCCCCCATCGGTCCAGCTGCAACGTATGTGACGACATCCGCATTCTCCACTCCCTGAAAGTCATACTGTAAGACGTAAAACTGACTGCACTTTTTCTTTATTTCCGCCGGAATCTTCAATGGATGTTGGAGGTTGTACATGAGAGGACCATTCTTTATAATTGCTTCAATGCCGGGAAGGATGGTGTTCTTTATCATTCCTCTCTTTTCGAGTGTAATTCCGTCGGATTCATTCTTGTCGCCTCGCGGATTACACTTTAGCGTTTTTCCTTTGAAGTCCGATCTGTAGTATGACATGAGATTTGTCGTCTCAGGGCAGCTCTTTTCCGATGTTGTAATGTCCTTATGAAGGAAGACCATTCGAATCGGACCCATTGAAGATTTCATTTCAACTTTTGGTTCAACCTTTGGAGATTGCGAAGGTGCGGAAACTGTAGTAGGTGCAATGACCGGAGGCGGAGGAGCCGGATGTGTGGTAACTGAAACATTACTTGTTGTATTCTCAATAGGTGTTGTTATGTCTTCAGTTGTTCCTGGAGGAATTGCATAACACGTACCCAAAAGGCAAAGTCCCACCAGAAGCATAACATAAGTCATGCTGCTCATTTTACTTGCTTTTTGCATAGAAAACTTGGTAGTCTTACTTCTATTGTTATGTGATGAAGTGTTCAAAATGGAAGAAACGCAGCTCATAGGATATTTTCCCTATTTACGTGTCTTTTAATGGTATTATAATATCCGCAAAAGGTCACGTTACACAATATATATTAGCAATATTTTTTTTTATTTCTGTGGTGCTCGTATACGTACATGCTAAAAAAAAAGGACACTTCTTTTTTTTTACCTTTGCATTGAAGTCACTAAAATGTCATTTGATGATAACAACACTACAAATACATCTTTTTTACGAGCAATAAATACTAGAAATATCTGTTCCGGTTTCACAAAAATTGGAAACATGTGTTTGGTTAGTGATTCCGTCATTTAATGTAACTTTCTTACATATAAAATGAAAATTTTCAAGCTTCAAAAAAAGTAAAACCACAATTTTTTAAAAATGAATAAATGCTTAAAATCAATAGAAATTTTAATATGCAATCATTATCTTCCAAATTTTAGCAAAAGCAAAAAACAAAAACAAAATAAGTTGCCATTATGTTCACCATCCTACCAAGTAGCTACCACCAAAAACTGATTATAAAGAGAAACGAGGAAACATGTTGTAGAGAATCTACATAGCACAAACTCTTCCTAATGCTAAGATTTTTTTCAGGTAAATACCATTACACTTTTTCATGTTTTCATACTTTGACTACACTAGCAAAAAATAAAATAAAAATGAAAGCAAAACAAATGAAGAAAACAAAATGTACTTACTAGCCTACAAACAGCAAAAAGAAAATTCAACACCATAACTATTAAAGCAGTATGAGCATAACTAGGAGTGATTGCACAAATAACGGAAATAATATAAATTAAACACCAAACACATCCACAAAGGCACATTACATTTAAAGACGAGCTAATAACCATTCATTCTCTATCCCGGGGTATAAAGCACAGATACACCACTTGTCCATTACAAAATCATTACGTATTACAATATTATCATTACTTGTCTGTTCATTATGTGAAGATACGTCCTTGTGTCAGCAAACAGCAAACACAAAAGACTTTTTTCTGCGTTGCACCACCCCACAGCCCAAGGGACGCAGCGCACAAAGCACACCGGCTGCGTGGATGCCATTCATACATTAAAGTAAAAATATGTCAACGAAAAAGAATACAGAAATGCGCGGACATATACATATATGTGTGCATTTACGGGATTTTTAAAAAAATTATCAAAGCACACACACAACAAAAAAAAAGTAAAGTGAAGTTTATTAGATTAATATCATACCATTTTTACCCAGAGCACACCCAAATTACAGTAAATTTGTTTCATTTCTTATCTATAAAGTATTACCTCTTTTCTTACGTTTATAAAATGTGGAAGAAAATCGTTGAAATGTGATAAATGAGGACAGTAAAAATCATACTTTACTAAAATCAGCATAATAACCTGGCATATCGTTATAGTACTTCTTCATACTCAAGAGGAAAGGTTCCGCAAAATTCAATACCTGTTCATAAGTATAATATTCAAGTAGATAATGTAAACGAACGTCTCGTGCCAAAAGAAGAATATTGTGATACATCCTTGCCGTTTTTGCATAATCTTCTGAACATTGCTCAATGTTTTTATCCACAACATTTTCGCCAATATATTTGTAGTCGTCATAAAGTTTTCTTTTGATTTTGTTAATATCATTAACAATTTCACTATTTATTTTTCTAATTTCAGATGCATGTTTAGCCAAATTGATTCCCCCCGAAAAGCACGTGTGTTTGGCGGTTTCTCTGTACGTTCTACAGTGTTCCGATAACCGTTCTACGTCGGCATCTCTTTCCATCTCAATACCTGCTGTTTTATCCTCCACTCCCTCAGAGAAGTAATCATATTTCATTTCTCGCCATACTATGGTCGCATCCTTAAATGCGGGAGTTAGACTCTCAAAGGTGCTTAATCTCTTCCTCCGCACTCGCGACTTTCCAGCGCTTTGTTGGGAATTACTCTGTAAATTGTATGCTCTACTCGAATTGGTTACATGACTTGGGAAGTATTGTTTGGTGACATCAGTGATAGGTTTTGATGCCGTATTTTCCGAAATCGATGCCTCCATACGTTCAGCATTTTGATGTGTGGTTTGTTTATCGCTTTTACCTTTTTTGGATGCGATGGGCTCATCATATTCCAACGTTTTGTCTCTTCCATGCGCACTCACACCGTTGTGCAAACAAATATGAACAAAGAAAAAAGTAAGGAATAATAAGTTACTCAACATTCTATGTCTAACAAAACAGAAACAATGAAAAAATTCTAAGCTAATACTCTTTCAAAAATAAATGGAAAGAACATGAAATAGGATGTCATTCAACGGAAAGACAAAAAAGTAAAAAACACTTTTACTTGTAGTGATAATAAAAGAAACAGAAAAATATATGCATTAAACACCAAACACATCCACAAAGGCACATTACATTTAAAGACGAGCTAATAACCATTCATTCTCTATCCCGGGGTATAAAGCACAGATACACCACTTGTCCATTACAAAATCATTACGTATTACAATATTATCATTACTTGTCTGTTCATTATGTGAAGATACGTCCTTGTGTCAGCAAACAGCAAACACAAAAGACTTTTTTCTGCGTTGCACCACCCCACAGCCCAAGGGACGCAGCGCACAAAGCACACCGGCTGCGTGGATGCCATTCATACATTAAAGTAAAAATATGTCAACGAAAAAGAATACAGAAATGCGCGGACATATACATATATGTGTGCATTTACGGGATTTTAAAAAAAATTATCAAAGCACACACACAACAAATAAAAGAGTAAAGTGAAGTTTATTAGATTAATATCATACCATTTTTACCCAGAGCACACCCAAATTACAGTAAATTATACCTTAAATAAATCGAAATAAATATGAAACATTTTTTTTTGATACCTCGCTGTTTTTCATCATATCATCCTGGAAGAATGGAGAGCCTCTCTTCCATAACGTATTTTGGACAATGCCATAACTCGGAAGATTGTATGAATTTCATCTTTCAATACTTGCACCGTTGAATCTTTATTTCGGATACTCTTTAGCAATAGTGTAGTGGTATCACAATAAAGACTAATGTAATTCTTATAGTTCAAAACACGTGCCTCCTCTTCTGTGTTTACTGGATTGAAATCCTCCTTGTTTAAAAAAGAGTTGACTTCTTCTTCGAATTTTAGGTAGGTTGCTTCACTAAACTGTAAAAACGAATAAATGAATTTTGAATCATCAAACGACGATTTACGTAACTTCTCCATCATTCCCATAGTTGCATCAAATGACGAAGTGCAACAGACATACGGAATGCTTTCCCTACTTCTGTAAACATACAAATAATTCATCTCCATATTTTCCAAATAATTGTTCGCCTCTATGTAATTGTTGCGAACGCAAGCAAGAAATGAAGATATCTGAGAAACCGAGTGAACAATAGTATTAGACACTATATTCATTCTTGTTCCGTTATGAGGTACAATAATTTCTTCCTCTGTGTGATCCGAACTTTCCGGTATCACAGTTTCATTTGAATTATTGCCCAATAATTCAATGGAAAAAGCGTCGCTATTATCTTCGCTCTCACCGTCACTCTTGACTTCACGTATCGATGTTCCATCTCTCGATTTTGGTGAATCGTTACTTTCACCAGAAGAGGAAATGGAACTATCCGTGTTTTCATTACTTTCCCAATGGTTTTCTATTGTTTCCGCACTGCTGCAAAGACACAAAACTGTGTACATTACTGAAAAGAAGAAAAGAAGCACTAAACGAGACATAATTCCTTTATAATAAGAAAGTCAAACACTAAAGAGGCAAACAAAAAAAATTAGACGGAAAAAAAAATGAAAGCAAAACAAATGAAGAAAACAAAATGTACTTACTAGCCTACAAACAGCAAAAAGAAAATTCAACACC
>JASANV010001385.1:0-36441 GCA_030849715.1 Trypanosoma mega | reverse complement strand
ATGATTGCACATATACAATCCCCAACAAAAGGTAAATAAGGAAATTATGGAAAAAGAGTAAAAGCATTAGAGAGCGCTATGTGATCCAGAAAGTTACTAAAAAATACATCTATATATACATATAAGTATAAATCGAAAAACAATAAAGTATAAATAGCAAAAAAAAAAAAACAGTAGATAGATAAACATAACGAAAAAAAAAAAACGTTCATAAAAGTGAAGTCAATCATGAAAAATCAATATATATATATATATATATATATATATATATATTGTAAGAGTAAGAGATATAGAGATATAAAAAAAAAAGATCATATTTCTTTGTGAGAGGTTTACCGAAGCCACCCGTGACCTCTATATTTTTCCATTATCGTCCTTGATTCCATAACTTCTTTTTTAAAAATATCTTTCATCAATCTCTTTATTTTATCAACTCCTTTTTGATTTTCATCTTCGAGTAATTTGACATTCGATTCGAAGGGATCAGACATGGGGAACTCCAAAAAAAAAAAATGACCAGTGAAAGCACAGATATAGAGATAGAAATAAATAGAGGGGAGTAAGCAATCAAACAAAACAAAAACGTCAGTAACAACACTTTTCAGCGCACAATGCAAAGCTCTCCGATGGATGAAGGGTCAAAAATATCGCTCTTTGAACACAAAGATGAGGTAATAAAGAGTTGCATATATATATAAGCGTATTCAAATATATATGTAGACTAGGTTAAACGAAGTCTAATCAATTCTCTTCTCAATGGTATCCTTGTCTTTCTTGATTGTGTTATTGCTAAGGCCGTTAGGACTTCGAGTTGGCGTTTAGCGTGTGTGTATATTTGAGCGTGGTGGGTGGGGAGCGTTATCACTTTGATGGCTTTGCTGTTGCTGTTTGCTCTTTCTCCACTTTAGTGTTCCCCAATGCATCGCATTTCACCGCTTGTCAAAAGTGCAAACAGAGATATGTATACAACAAAAATTAATAATATCTGAGCGCACAAGAAAAAATAATAAAAAATGCAAGCAAGAACAACAATAGCCACAAAAACACTTTCAAAATCGAATGGAAACTTTCCTTCTCTTCATAATCTCTTCGTATCCTTACTTTATTCTTTTTTCCTTTTCATTAAATTTCGCTTAAGTCACCATCGAAGAGATCTCATCGCTGAAACGTGCGGTACAACGAAATGTTTGTGCTTCAAAAACAAACAAACAAAATAAATATTCTTTTTTTTTTTGTGTTGCGATAGCCAATGGCTTCATACTTTTCCGTTCCTTTTCATTTTTTACAAATTATATACGAAAACCTCTTTTCTTTGTTTTTCATCCTTTTCCTCTTTCATTCATTTTTTTTGTTGAAGAGAAAACTAAAAGAAAAAAAAAACGAAGGGGGGTGTGAATGGAGGGAATGAGTGAAAGAGTGAGTGAGGATAAAAAAAAAGAAGAGGGGGGGGGGGGGGAATAACGCACCACAAAATGTTTACCCCAAAATAACGGTTGAATCCATGCCAACAAAAACATATCTCAATGGCTCTTACTTTAAGAACACACACACGTAAACATATATATATATATACTGATTTCACTATTTGTTATTGTTGTTTTGGGGTTTCCAATTAAAAAAAAAAAAATCTTTCCAAACGAAAAAAAAAAAAAGGATGATGTAAACCGAAAAAGTGGCGGAACCTCCATAATCCTTTAAGTGACATATGCGTTGTCTTTTCAAACACATTTACCTATTTTCGATTTCACCATATCTCACTGCAATTTCTTTCTTCTCTTCCTTTTTACCTCTTTTTTTTTTTTTTGCACCAAACATCGCAAATAAAAAAGCAACTAAAACCTCTTCAAAACAAACAAAAAGAATGTAAAATTGACTTTTACAACATTGATCTCCTTTTTTTTATTTCTTTTTTTTTAAGTCTTTCAAATTATATATATATATATATATGTAGCATTTTTTTTTCCAAATCACTTCTTTGTATAATAAGAAAAACAGTTTTACAGTTACTTATCGAGCTTGTATTTTTCTTTCGTTTGTCTGATACTTATGTGTTGTTGTTCTTTTCGGTTATTGTTATTCAAAGTAATATATACATATATATATATATATATATATATATTTATATTTGGATATACGTTTTTCCCATTTTACATATATTTCTTTCCTTTTTTTTCGCAAAGAGACTAAATACACTCCCTCACGGGCAGATGGGAACATTACGCAAAAATTAAATAAACCAAATAATAAAAAAAAAAAGTTCAAGTATAAACATCCAACAGAATAAAGATAACCAAAGGAGTAATGATAATCGAAAAAACAAAAAAAAAATCTACCGACACACAATTGCATTTTTTTCAAGGACTGATGATAAACTACAGTCACTTTGTTGAGAAGGATGAAATTTTTCTTTAACTGTGCGCCTTTTAAAGCCCAAAAAAAAAAAAAACATAAGGCTTTGAGGCTATTCCATGAGAAACGCCGCGTTCTTCTGATCAAATGTCAAAAAAAAAAAGTAAAGTAATGTCTTTTTTTGTATGAAACAAAAAAAAAAAAGAAAAAATGACTTTATTCTTAAAATAACAACATATTACCTATATATATATATATATATATATATATAATATACATTGCTGTCGTGTTCCAATAGGACATAATACTCCACAACAATAACAGAAAGAAAAAAAGAGTTAAACAATAAAATCCCTAAACAAAACAAAAGTAAAAATCAAAAATGAGCAGAAAAATGAATACGGCGAAATCTCACACACCTTTTTTACATTGAGGGGAAAAAAAGGGGAATCATTTATTTTGAGTTGTTCCTGCATGATGAAATAATGCCAAACAAACAAAAATGAACAATAACAAAAAAGAGAGAACTTAAAAAAAAAAAAGATGTAGAAAAGTGTTCAAAGCAATGTAAACAAAAAGAAAAAAAAAACGTCAAAGAGAAAAGTATATATGTATCAACAAAAGATATCCGAGGATTCAAAAAAGTAAAAAAACAAAAAAGAACATTCTGTGAATCACTCCCTCATCTCTTCACTAAGACTGTGAGGTGTTGTTTATTTCTTCTTTTCCGTTGTTAATAACAATAACTCCGTTCTTTGATCTCTCATTCTCTTTTGGAGTACGTGTTACGGTTGAATTTAAAAAAAAAATGAGCGGGTAAAATAAAAGAATAAGAACAGCAGCAACAACAACAGCAACCAAAAAAAAAAAAAGGTAGAAGTTATCACAAATATAAACAAGTAAAGGGTTAATAATAACAATAATAAAAAATTGCTAAAAGGCAAAAAGAGAATCCAATTGTTAGTGTCCCTTTGTTTTCGTTCTTACCGATTTCAGTGGAAATGTTTTGTAACACAATCCCACCCTTTCTGGATGGAGAATAAAAATTCATATTCGTATGTATAAATATAAATATACTTTCCCGATTATTGACACGCAAGCGCACAAATACGTATAAGTATGAAGGCACTTCGTATTTGGTGTGTTTGTGGCTACTTGCTTGTTCGCTTGTTCTCTCTTTTACGTTTCTCATTACATCAATTGTTGGTGTCGTTCTTTCATCTTTTAGAGGAACTTCCCTCATTTTCAATTCATTTTTGTTCCTTCTTGTTGATACAGTTGTTGTTATTACTACGAAAAGTAGTTTTTTCTTTTTCTTTTTATTCCTTTCATTTGACTCGTTCCACTTCGCCCGTGCGCACCCGAACCTATCCCCCCACCAAAAAAAAACAAAAAAAAAACACGCGTACATATAGACGGAGAAGCACAGAAAACTTGTCTTTAGTCATGATCCCACTACACTTCATAAATATATATATATATATATATATATTATTCATGTTTAACAGAAAAGTGATTCATTTTTCATTGTTCTTGTTATGGTTGTTGCTGTTGGGTGTATTTCTTTAACCTCTTCCTTTTTCTCCCATTTCCTCTTCTCTCTCGTGTATCATTTCATCCCCCTTGAGTCGTTACTGCTTTTGTTCATCTCCTACAACGTCCTTTCCCTTCTTCGTCGTCACTGGCCTTCCCTTTTCTCCCTTTCCTCCTAATTGTATGGCGGAGGTGGTGGCAGTGGGGCGCCTGTGAGGGGACGGATGGATGTCTCCCACCACCGCTCCGCCTCCGCCAGCCACTGCCAATACGCGTGGGGGTAGAACTCGACGCGCGGGCAGAGCATTGTCTGCTTCGCCACAAACGCCGGTTGGCTCGCCGCGAGGGGCTGGAACCAGACCGGGGCTGGAATCCGCCACGCGTAGTTCCCCTCCGCCGCCAGTGTGCGCTCGTACCATCGCTGCGCCATGCGTTGGAGCGCCTCGGCGGTGACTAACCCGTCCGCGACGCCCTCCGCGTTTGGCGGCGGCGGCGGGAGGTAACGCATGGCGGTCGGCGGCGCCGTGTCGGGGAGGACTTTGGCGTGCCGCGCGTGTTCGCCCTGTCGGTGCCGCCGCCGGGGCCGCGCCGCCTCGCGCCGGTGGCCGTTGTTTGGGTGGGGGCCGTTGTTTGGGTGGAGCGGGTGGGGGCCGAGGGGGCCGCTCGCGTCGGGGAGGCGGAGGGAGACGTCCGCCGGCGTCGGGATGGCGTGGCTGCCGCGGGGGGACGGCGCGCTCACGCGCTGCGACGCGTTGAGGGAGTACGGGTCGTGGCTGTAGCGCTGCGATGTTTGGCACGCGAGGGACGAGGCGGAGCGCTCGAGGGCGCCGGTCGGGGACGGGCCGTAGAGCGACATTGGGGGCGGCGTGCTGCTGCGGCTCATGCTCACGTTGCCGTACACGGGCATGGCGATGGCCGGGGAGGCGAGCGTCCACCCGTTCAGACTGCCGAAGCCGTTCATGCCGTGCACGCCGTTGATGCTCGGCGTCGGCGGGAGGTGCATGCCGTCGCTGGCGGGGGAGAAGCGGTGGGGGGTCAGCGCCGACGCGCCGAGGGACGGACTGCGGCTGTCGAGGTGCGTGGCGTGGAGGTGGGGGGTCGGGCCGGGCGTCGTCTCAAGCGTGCCCTCCATCATGGCATGACTCCCATTCCCATTGCTGCTCGGCATGGGGTGATCACCAACAATGGCAATGCACATACGATTCGGCATGGTGAATAAAATGTGAAGCTTCACACTAACAAAAATAACAGGTATATATATATATATATATATATATATATATATATATATATATATTATTGAAAGCTATAAATATGGATTTGGTAAATGTGCTATGCTCTGTTGTTGTTGTTGTTGTTTTGTTGTTGTTGTTGTTAGTCCTTTTTTTGCTCGTTGTATAAAATTTCCCTTTGTTTTTTCTTTAGTTACAACAAACTTCGTAATTTTGTTGTACTCTGTGTTCAGTATTTTGGCACGCTTCTTTTTGATCAGTTTTTCTTCGCCACAACCGAACTGTACAGTGGGCGTCGTTCAATTTTTGTTTCTTTTCTTGATTTGATTCGTGTGCGTGTGTTTGGCTATTTGATTTATTTTATCCTTTCGTTTATTATTTTTTTTTTTTCTTTGATATTGGCGACAAATAATACGCTCCCTCAAACAAGGAAAAAGAAAAAGTTGACCTTTTCGCTTTATTTGTTGTTGTCGTTATGCATTATTTTATGGCAGAAATAAATTTGTTCAAAACAAATTTTTTTTTTTGTTTTGTAAAAATGAAAAAAAAAAAAACAATAAAAAGAAAAAAAAAGTAGAAACAGGAAAATTACTTATACGATTCAACAACAAAAAAAAAAAAAAATGCACATTTTCCCCCCTCTTCATACATAAAAAAAAAAAAAAAGTGAGTGAATAATAATAATAATGTGCAAATAACGTGAAAGCATAAGCAATCAGAGTAATACACACACCAGCAAAGAAAAAAACACAAAAGGAGGAAGAAGAGGAAATGAAAAGAAGTCTGACAAATGAAAAGAAAGAAGAGACCGCAGTCAAAAATAGAAATGTTTACATACAAAATAGAATAGACTCATTAAGAAAAAAGAGTAGAAAATATATATTTATGTCCTCCAAATTCGTAACAACAACAGCAACAGCAAAACACCAATAGAATCAAAACATTTGCTCCACCAAAGGAAAAAACCTCAAGTGTGTGATGAAAAAAAAAAGAAGATAATCTTTGCTTCTTTCTCCGCCTTCACTTCCATGAATCAAAACACACACACACACAAACACAAATAAATACAATTATTTCTTTTCGCTGTTTTTATTCTCCTTTTTTTTTTTTGCCACTCCTGTCATCTTCCCTATATCTCCGAAACCTTTTTACACGTACATTCCCCGCTTTCCATCCCTATCCATTCATTTCCATTTTTCCTTTTCTTTTCATTTGTTTCCCTTCATCCGCAACGTGTTGCGTCCCTCTTCTTCGCTCGGCGTTGTTATTTGAAGACGTGGTACTCATCCACGCGTCCCTGCGGGACAACGGCGGTTTGCAACGGAATAAACGGTCTTCCCGCCAAAAACACCCCCTCCGCCTCCGCCTGATTCAGACGACGTGAGGAAACGGGCATAATCTCAAACAACGGTATCCCCGTTGTGAATTTAAACGCAAAGTGGTGAATATTAGACTTACCCGCCCCCATTCGGCTCTCCGGACTCTTTTTGACGACCGGAAACTCCTCGTAGTCGGTGTGCATCACTAACGTAAAGCCCCCACGTGGGAGACGGCGGAGTATCGCCAAACGTGCATTTTCCATTTGCGATTGTGTGACCATTCCAAAGTCTGTTGTGATGAGTCCCCACTGTCCTTTAATGAGGGCGGCCTCATTATTGATGTAACGCGGGTCCCCATAATGTCTAAATTGACGAATTGGACGACCGGTTTTGGGGTGAACGTAATGATACGCCCGAAGAGGGAGACTTCGATGAAAAAGGGACGCCATTTTGGGGGGTTTCTACTTTCTTTTCGTTTGTCTGTTTGATTTGATGTGTATATGTTTCTATGCGTTATTCCTTTTTTTTTTTTCTTCTGGTTTCGCCCCCTCCACTTTGTTCTACTTTTACTCTTTTTGTGTGTGTGTACTTCTCTTCGCTACTGGAGTGCTAAAGAGTGTGGTAAAAAAAAAAACAATAATCTTACATAGAAGGAAAACGAATAAATAAATAAATAAATAACAAATAGAACATACAGAACAAAAACAGAAACAAAAAATATCTTTGTCTTCGCAAAGAATGAAAACAAACAAACAATATCAAAAGCCCACATAAATACGACAGAAAGTTCTAATATATATATATATATATATATATATTTCCTTTTTTTAAAGGAAAAACTCCACTCTTATTTTTCTCGTCGCCTTTTTTTTTTTTGGTTGTTGTTTCTTTCAAATACGAGTCTTTTTTTTTTTTTGGTTTTCTGTGAAATCATCGTCTGATCGGATATGACAACCCCTCTTCTACGCAAACACTACACACCACACATACACACACACAAATATGTATGTATATATATATATATATATAGGAATACGTAAATACGGATTAACGGGTGAATTTAAAACGCAACGCCCAACGCCACCGTTGTGCCATCATCTGCGCCGCCGTTAATGGCGCCGCGTTCCGCCGCGTCCCTCGCCATGCGCCTTTCGTTTCCTCCCGCACCCCTTTTTCCCCTCCCGTTGCCACTGTTTGCGGCGTACATGATGAGCCGGTGTGGTTTGGTGCGACAGCGAGGCGACTGTAGCCGCGGAGGTGCCGACTCGCCCAAGGCGCGGACCACGCCACCCATTCCGGGGTTAACGTCATGAAACCACGGCTGAGATCGCGCGCCATGCTCTCTGTGAGGTGTCGTCCACGTCCGGTTTGTGGTGTTTGTGCGGATGACTGCTCCTCCGTGGTGTCCCGTCGCGGGGTGCGCCGTACGCCGAGTTCACGTCTTGGAAAGATCACCCCGCGGTGCAGTTTGTACCCGAGGCGGTGAATCAACTGCTGCCAATTCCACGCCTTACCGGCGAGGGCATACTCCAACGGCGCCTCTTCTTTAAAAATCTGCTCCAACCGCTCCGTCGCCACCCCGGCGAGGGAGGTGGTGGTTTCCCCCGACTCCAAAGTCGGAGTGTCCCGTTTGGGGTTTGGGTGTTCCGCCAATTGGGTCGCCTCCGGGTGGGGGGTGCGCCGCGCATGGGAAATCTCACGTGTGGTGAGTGCCATAAGCCGCAAGAGGGCCCGCGCAGGGAGACGTCCGCGTTGGGTGGAAGGCCCAAATAAAGAGGACGATGGCGAACCGTCGTCGCCGCTATCGGGGGTGGGGTTTGTTTGTTCGCGAGAGGCGAAGACACACGACTCTGTCTCCCTATCTTTTAAGAGGGAGAGAAGACCTCGGTACAACTCGGTGCGTACACGGAGGGATTTGGTGATGCCCACGTGTCGTCCCAAGTTAAGATTCTCCTCGTATGGGTCTTCAATACACAACTCATACCGTGTGAGGTGACGTCGGGTGTTGTTGGCACCGGCATTACCGACAGCTCCACCAGATGTAGAAGGTACAGGTGGTATGACATCCTCCACATGCCAACCAAGCATCTTCTTTGTGGTAATACCAGGACGGTTGAGGGAGATGACATGATGCTCCCAGTCAAATTCAAAGGAGTAAAAGTAAAAAAACCCAATAAGCATGTCACCGGCTTGTTGATAAAGGGTATCAAGCTCTACATGTGCAAGGGTAGGATCCACCATCGGGGTATATATAGGATCAAGATCTTTATAATCAATCAAAGATTCTGGGATGTCAAGAGGATCCACATATGGCACATACTTCTTTTGCATGAGATAGTAAATCCACATAATATTAATGGCATAACTTGTAAAGTATCCATTAACAGAATTATTCACCCCACTTGTTTTACTCCAATCCTTTAAAACAATCGCCCCTGGTCTCGCACAAGGGTGACTCAACAAGTAACATCGCAGCAAATTTGAGTTACGTATACCAAATGATCGAAAACTGAGGTCAAAGTCGATATTGTATAGTTCTGGTCGACACTCGTCATGTAAGGGCTGTACCTTTGCCCGCAGAGAAGGGGTCATGAGAGCAGGGCTGCACATCGCCGCCTGCACAGCTGTTGTGGTACTCTCAAGCGTCACACACATCACTTCTCCTGTACGATTCCACCAAACCTGTTGCACCCCTGTTGGCCCCACCGCGTCGCGCACACTGCCCTCCAGCATTACACGATCCTCACGGGTGGCGGAGGCGTTCAGCGTAAAGCGCACACTACGTGCCACAACCTCCTCCGCCTCCTTACGTGCCACCATTAGAATAGGTGAGGATGCGTGATGCTTGATGATTGGCACCCGCGCATGCGTGATGGGCTCGAGATTCACAAATGAAAACCCTGCGCGGCGCAAAAGTTCCGTAATGGAGCGGACCGCATTCTTCTCCATTGGAGGCCATGTACCCGCCTCACGCGCCGCCACATCGACCACCGCAAAGTCAATATCCGCTATACCATCCCACACCCCCATTGCGACGGAACTGCCAAAAATAAACACCTGTGCCTTTTCATGCCAACGCCGCACCACAATCTCGAGCTGCGCACGGGCACGATGGGCCTCCCGCATCTTTGCCTCCCCCGCATCGCGCTCGGCGGCGATCGCGAAGACTTTACGCCCCCATGCCTTAATGTTCTCCGCGCGGGCCCTCACGGCGCGTGACCAGAGCGGGCAAAGCTTTTCCGCAACGCACCGCAAACGGGCGTGATCGGGGACGAGATCGGCGTGGCGCTCCTCCGCATGCGCTAAGAGGGCGGTGTGGGACGTAAAGACGGCGTTGGGGCACGCGTCGCACGAGTACAACCGCGCCGTCTCCTTTCCAACGCGAGGGGACAGTCCATCCGCTTCCTCTCCCTTTTCCTCCTCGTCTTCCTCTTCCGCTTCTTCTTCTTCCTCCTCGGCGTCATCATGGTGGTCCGACTTTTCGCGTCGTTTGGTTCCGTTCCGGTGTGCTGCGCTTTCCTCGGCATCGTGTTGGACCCCCGCGTCGAGCTCACCGGACTCGGATGGGGGCGCGGTTTCCTCTATTTCCATTTCAGACTCCGTTACTAATGTCTTCGCGTCGTGCTCTATAGGGTTGCGTGATTTTTTGCCAAATCGACGTTCAGAAGTTCGGTTTGGGTTAGATCCGGCGCGTTTTTTAGGCTTTGAGCGACGCTGCTGTTCGTCATCATTCATATCATCATCGACAAGGAACTCCTCGTCGCGGTCTGATTGGCTCAAAAGGCGACGATACTTGCTAGACATCGTCACAATGCTACGCAGTCTCGTACGCTTGGGCCTGCGAGTGCGAGTGCGAGTATACTCTGTGTGTGCTTAGAAAAAGTGTACACAAATAAGAGTCCATAACAACGACAAAAAAAAAAAAAGATAGAGAAAGAAAAGTAAAGAAAACGAAAAAAAAAAAGAAGGTATAACAAAAAGATACAATCAAAGGAATATCGAAGATATGAAATAGGGGGGGAAATAAGTTCTTTTTTTTTTTATACAATGATTTAGGTCTTTCGATGTAGAGAGGAATAACCTGGTGACTTAGTCATTGTCATCGAAATACAACGGACAAAAAAAAAAGTACGGTAACATGCACCTCCGGCTGATTTTTTTTTTTTTCTTCCTTCCCTTTACTTTAACCTCAGAGTAGCATGAGAGACACACACACGAAGATATATATATATATATAAAGGTATTTTCCACAAAAATGATATGTTAATTGAAGTTCCAGCGTTTTATTTAGTGCATTTCGCTACCGTTTTGATAAGGTTGCGATCCTTGTTGCCGACATGGTTCCTACAATATTGTTGTTTCGATTCTTTTTTCTTCCTTTCTTTTTTTTCCCCGTGTTTGTGTGTGTCCTTTTTCTGGCATTTACTTCTTTCAGGCTTTTTCGCTGCTCTTGCCATTCTGGTAACATTGTCCTCGCGAGTACCATTGCAAAGAATCTCGTTTTCGCCCATCCGCCTCATTATTGCTCTCTTCACCTCTCCCGCTTCCATTCATAGGACATTGTAAATATGGCGCATGATTCCACTTCTACGGAAATATACGCTTTTTTAAATTATTATTACATTGGCCTTCTTTTCCTTTTCTATTCCCCCCGCTTTCCATTTCGTTTCCTTTGAATTTCTCTCCCCTATTCATTTCAATTTTTACCACCCCTCCTCCTCCTCTTTTTTTTTTTTTCAATTGATGGGTACTTCTGTTGTCCTTTGCCCCAAATCATTTCTTTTTTCTTTTTTCTGCCCTTTTACGTTACCGCTAAAAAAATCGACGCATTTCCACAACAGCCATTCCAATACATGTGATGAGAAGACGCGCACGCAGACCTGACCAGAGCGCGGTGTATCCCTCCTCCTCCACAATGGTACGATAACACTCCCGCATACTGCCATACCGTTTCCCCGTTGATGCGGCGAGGAGCATACGTCGGCTAATAACCTCAAAGGGTTGTGTTAAGCACCCCGCCACAATGGCGAGACCGCGGGCAATCGTGTATGGGTAGCGATCATGCACTGCCGCGGGGAGAAGCTGAAGGGTGTAGTAATACGTCCCCCGATAGAGAAAGACGGCCATCGCGTCCAATCCAACGCCACTGTAAAACCCACGCCATCCCCAACGCTGACGAATATCCCATGCCGCTTCTCTGGCAGTGGTGTATTTGTACGACTCCGCGTTTGCTTTCGCCTTAGTGGAGGTTTTGTCTTGGCTTGTGGAGGTTTCATTGGGGCTCGAGGTGTCTCCGTCCGGGGCGATGATATCGGCGACGTAGTTCGTCACAATCGTGTTATGCCATCCCGTCAGAGGCGTGGCGAGGAGCACCGCCAACGCCGTGGACCCGAGAGAAATGGTCACATACGCACCGGGCGGCATCGACTGCACCAAATCCAACGGCACCAAAGACTCCACCAGAATCGACACCGCCATCGAACTGAACTCCTCCGCCAAGGCAGATGGAATGGCGAGGACGGCATCCGCGACGAGGCCGCGGAAGAAGGCACGGGGGCCCTCCTTGCGATATATGCGCCTCACACACCCCCACACACCGCCAAAGCCCTCTTTTGGAAGTCGACCACTACGCACCAACTCGCCCTCCACCGCGGTGAGGACGGTGAGGCGATAGGAGGGGGCCATCATCGCGCGTTGAAGAAAGGCACCAATGACGGATTGTAACAAGTCAGCAAGAGCCGAATGCTCAGAGGGGTTTTGTGAGTAATACGCATGCGCATCCATTGCTGTGGGATGCGGGGGAGTAAAAAAGTCTGAGAGTCTCACCTGAGGTTTGTTTAATGAGCACACACGGAGGTGTTTATGTATGTATGTATGTATGTGTATGTACGCGCGTGTTTGGGTGTGACTAATGATTCTTATCTTTGCGAGGAAAAGCAAAAAAAAAAAGGGCTAAAGGAATGCTCATTGGGTTATATTTCGCCCTGTTACAAACTCAAAAGTTAATTGAATACCTTGCAAAAAAAAAAAAAAACGCATATATAGAGACATCTATATATTGTAATTTTGCTTTTGTTTGACGTCTTGCATTTATGTAGATATTGAAGGGGGAGAAGGGTGTTTGTGGTACCTTTCCAATATTTATTTCTTTGTTCCGTCTCTTTTTTTTTTCTCTTTCATTTTTTATTCTTTCGATAGATTCCATTTTCAAAACAATCATTTAAAAGACGTAAGAGTAAAAACTAACATTCGAACCTCAAAAAGGAGCTCTTATGGAAATTTTTTTCCTCTTGACCCATCCATCTACTGTTATCAGAATCAAAAAAAAAAAAAAAGAATACTACAAAAAAAATGTATATATATATATATATATATCTGTATATTGCCCCTTTTTTTTATGTTGTTGCTCTTAACTCCGACTTCGACTCCGCAGAAAAATGTTCAAAATAACACCACCTGTGTCACGCACGATCCGCCAACGTAGTCCCGCCCAAAGTGCTGTAATGCCGTCCTGTCGCACAATCTCCCGCGCGCAACGGTACATATTGCGGTACCGATACCGCTGTTGCCTCAATGAAGAATTAGTGTTTGTGTTATTTGTACTATTCACATTTGGAAGGAGTATCATGCGGCTGCGCATCACATAAAAAGGTTGAGTCACGCACCCACATAGTGCCGAGACGCCTACAAGAGACGCGGCAAGAGCAACCACACGCTTTTTTGGATGCTTCACAAACATGTTAATACCGCGCAATAGGGTTGGCATGACTTGAGCATTAACAAGCCATGTACACCCCACCATTGCGTAGGCCGCGGCGAGATCGACATCGATGCGTTTGTAAAAGAGTCCGAACATGCCGCACTTCTTACGCACCGCACCAATCGCTTCTATTGGGGAATTATATAAGTACGTCTCCTCCCTCTCCTCGGTGTGCCAACCCGGACTTGCCGCACCTGTTGGAGCCATAATATCCGCCGCGTAGTTACCGTACATGACATCCTTGTAGCTGACAAGCGGTGCGGTAGCAATGACGCGCAACAGCGGGGACGCCACGCCAAGCACAACGGCGCCGGACCACGAGATGGACACCAATCGCTCCTGCGCAGCGAGGACACCCATCGTGACCAATTGACCCGAGAGAAAAGCGGGAAAGGAGAGGAACGTGTCCGCCACAGCCCCACGGAAGAGGCCGAGGAAACCTTCCTTGCTCACAATATACTGCACACTCCCACGAATGCCACCAAATCCACCATATGGAAGCCGCCCATCACGCACGAGCTCGCCCTGCACACACTGTAAAAGGAACACGCGGTTTAACGGAGACTCGAGAAGTTTTACCACAACCCCACGCATAACCCGAGCGGTGAGAAGCAGAATGAGTCGGTATACCACAGCCGATGGAACCTCCTTGTCCGATTGAAGATAGTACTCGGGATCGTCAGGAAGGTACTCGACCACACCCGATTCCTTTTCCTCCGCCTTTGAAAGATCAGTCATGGACTTGAACAAATAATAATAATAACAATAAACGCTCTATGAATATATATATACATATATATATCAAAAAAAAAAATGAAAAACAATGTATGCAACTCTTTGAAAAAACTTTTAAAGAAAATTTACACTCTTTTTTAGGCTAAAAGGTCACTTTTGTGAGACTAATAAAGATAGCTAGTAAAAGTAGTATACATGTATACAAAAATATGCACAGGTGCAAACATGAATATAGAGGTTAGCAAAAAAAAATTTTTTTTTTTGACCGTGTAAGTTGCAATTAAATAATGTAGTCTGTGAGATATTTCACTTTGCACTTTGCCATTGCTTCGGTGTTTCGTTCTTTTTTTCTTCTTCTTTTTTTGATCTTGATAGGGGAGGGGAGAGGTCGAAGTGATTGTGTGATTTTTCGCCGTTTCCCATAATTTTCTTCCATCCCTTCAAACATTTTCATCCTCACCCAATAATTCAGACAAAACTCGCACCGCTCGATCGCGCACAGCTGCTGGACGTAACTGATTTGTCTCATGCTCCTCTTGAGAGACTTTTGTAGAAGCGAGTGCACTCGAGAGGTTTATGTGACTCGCAAGCGCACACCGCTCCGTCACAGAAAGCACCCGTCCCTCTTGCACTGCCTGTTGCAATATAGATGTGTAGAGTTCATGATGACTTGGTGAGTACCACCCTACTGCCTCGATAATGCGAGGACGTCCACTGGAGATGGCGACTTGAAGTGCTTGTTGCCAACTCTCCCGCCAGCGATCTCTTAGGAGGGACACAATGGCATTCTCGTCATTATCAAAAGAGAGCGGCAGCTCAGACCCTGGGGTAACATTTTCCCCCATTGCTACCTGTTGGGCGGCTTCCCGAATCAACACACATGCTGCATTGGCGGTTGTGGTATTGCCCACCACACCGCTCCGTACAAACTGACCACACATGGAAACCGTTGGTGGCACGGCATCCCCAACAGCTGCACGCCACATGGCCCATAGTCCCACCACCATTTCTGAATGACCACTCGCGCGTAGTGCGAAGCATGCCTGAGTAAAAATGTATCCATCCACTCCACAAGATCCTAGGGATTCAAATACATGGAGCGCCTCACGCCAGCGCTTTGCATCAGCTAACAGTGTCATTACACGTCCATACTCGGATGGACCTAAAGTGTAACGTGCCGTGATTGCTTCTTTTTCTTCTTCTTTTGTTGTTGTTGTTGCCGCCGCTGCTGCTGCTGCTGCTGCTGAAGCGCATTTGGCATGTGTAAACACACTCATGGCACCCATCCAGGAAGTTCCTCGCGCTGCTTTCTCGCACGCGAGCAGGGCTTTGCGCGTCCTATGCAGTGGATCCGATATGATACGCGGAATAGCCTCCAATGCGGCAGCCCAGTTACAACTATCAATGCAACGGTTCAGGTCCCTCATGGTGCGTATCTTAACCAATACATTTCCTCTTGCATCCATGTCAGCAATAGTAGCATCCGTGACGGCGTTCGTTTCATTTGATTCTACCTTCTGTGGAGCGGAGATGATTTTACAGGCCTCACGCAGACGAATCTTCCCGGATGCAACACGACGTGCAAAGTCTGAAGACGGTGAAAAGAGGCGAGCCTCCTCCGCTGTAAGACGTTGCACACATTCCAAAATGCGCGAGCGGTCTGCTCGTCGTGGTGGGAAACGAGCACAAGCCGCCTCTGCTAAAGCACGACCATGATCACGCGCAAGCCATAGCACAAGCAATATGCGCAAAGCCTCCCGCTCAGCAAAGGGTAAAAAAAATACCAGATCCTGAGGTTTTGATAATGTTTCCTTTGCCGATAAGGATTCTGACATATGTGAGGAAGCAAAAGAATACTTGGAGTGAGGTGACTTCAGTAGTATCTCTTGTAAAGCCGCAGCGTCCCCGTTTTCCCAAAGTGCGAAAATACATGACGTGGAAATACTCGTCACCATATGCACAACATTTTCACGGGAAGTATGAGAATACAAATCACTGTCTGTAGCACAAACAGGCAATCGCATTCGTTGCACAGCGATGTTGTAGAAATCATGAAAAAAAAGAAAACCCTCCATAACGAATTGTGAGGGAAATGGGCATCTTGTGGCTGATAAACCTCGTTGAAGAGCTAAATAACTTTCCAAAACTAGCGTGATGAGTTCCTCTAATAGTCCCACCCGTCGTAGAGCTTTAGTAAGGATCGATAACAGTTGCGGGGTACGTAGCGATAGATTTGTTTCACAGATTGTCGCATAATATGTCACAAGTTGACGAATTCGCTCGCGTTCATTCTCGCTCCATTTATTTTGTTTGTCATGGACTTCACAAACATCTTGGATAACATGTGAAAGCATGAGGAATCGTTGCGCCACGACATGCTCGCCACATAAAAGTGTATGTTGCATCTCATACATTGTGGACCATGCATTGAAAGATGGAAGCCAGCGTAGTACCTCATCTAGCAATTCCCATTGTGCACTCTGTAAGACAGTATTATCTTCTTCTCGCGCTTCCACAGGTCTGCGAACGAGTAGGGTCACAATATTATCACTTTTACTTTCGCCAGCGACGCTACCTACCATAAAAGGTTTCGTAGGTAGAAAGAGAATCTCCACCAAGTCTTTAGCAATGTCATTGCGGTGAAATTCACGGCACTGTCTCAATGTGTACACACAAGCCTCTACAAGGTTGCTTAATTGCCAGTTATGTGACGCACATTCGTCACCCTCGCAGAAAAATTTCCAGACACCATAGAGCAACCACTCCCATCTAATAAAACGTTGCATTAAAGTACGCTGTATGGCAACAGAAAACTTGACCCTACTCCCCAATTTACTCTGAAGCGCTTTTTCAGGGTACTCATTATCAGAAATGTAGGTCCAACGGAGAGGTTCCTTCTCCCACCACTCTTCATGAAGAAGACGTAGTGCAACGCATGCGACAGTATTCCAATCCTTAGCATTAACATGTTTATCTCCAGAGTCAGGATCCTTTTGGAACGCGAGATTCCATTCATTTTCATGCGAAATATCCACCATGTTAAGTAACTCTGGAAGCCAACAATACCGATGTAATGAAGACCGTAGTGTTATGGGTATGGCCGCTTTATCAGGGGTAGATCCTTTTATCAAGTGTCGAACTATCCCTCTTATAAGACGTTCCCAAGAGGAATTTCCATGAGGAACTATCGCTAACATGTTTTCGAGGAGCATTACGTAAAAAAACCGATTGGAAGCCATACTAGTAGGAAAATCATTAAGTCCAATTCGAAATATATTTTTCTTCTGTGTATCAGGTGGGGAAATAAATGGAGAGATCAGTCGTGAAACATAATCTAGCGCCAGCAAAGGTATGGACCCACGTGGGTGAGTACTATTCAACACATTTTCAGTGATGGGGAAAAGAATTTGGGCTACACGAGGGCACAATGCGTTCCACTGTGGGTCCAAAGGTGCTGTCAACACATGAGTCATGCAAAGCTCCCTACGTTTTCCACTAATGTCATACTCCACAACAGAGCGAAGAAAAAGCTCCTCTCTACCTCTCTCGCATAATGCAGCCAACCAATACGAACCAACTGTTTTGAAGGTAAAAACATGTTCAGCTGCGGTTTGTTGAAAGTAGGAAACATCCTCAGTAAAGAAACTCTGGTACGATGCTATTCCTGAGAGAATAAGATTCCATGGATGACCCACTGTGTGTACCATTGGTACTGGAAAAAGAAAATTTAACAAAAAGGGCAATGTCGCCTCGTCAGAAAACCGGAGCTGTTCTTGGTCATCAAGCTTTATTTGTTGTGCTAAATTGGAATTCCTCATAAGAAGTTTCAAGAGATGTCGCATACAACCAAGCTCTGCAAAAGAAGAATGGTCGAGCAGCTGTTCCACAAGAGGCAAAAATGCACTCTGTGATACAAGGGAAAGAATAGCATGAAGAAAAAGTTGTGTACTTTTTACGGGCACGTCAGACGTCTCATGTCCTTGAAAAGATCGTATAATAGCGAGAAGACTTCTAAGAGTTGATGATAATTCTTCATATCCACCTGATCCTTTTCCTTCATTTAAAGATAAAAATGAAGAGTAAAACTGCACCCACAAAAAAAAACACTTTTTACAGCTGTAACAATCATTTTCATTTTCCTTCACATTTTCACTCGGCAGTGTTGCCATTGCAACCAAATCAAGTGCTTCCTGTGCCTTGCGGTCCACTAGAAGTGAATAGACGGCAAACCTTATCATTAACATTGAAGACGGTGTAAAATTAAACTTGGTTGAAGCCTCTCGCCACAGGGCAAAGGCACTTTCACCATATCCATTGAATAAAAGAACAGCCATTAAAGAGTTAAAGGAGTTGTGTTCCAATCTCTCTACTCTACTGCTATGCTCTTTCGGAAAGGACGACTTTGAAGAAGAAGAAGAAGAAAGAAGACGAAATGCCTCCTGCCAGTGATTTTTCTGACAACACTGAAAAATTTGGGAGTTCAATGCCATCATTCCGGACTCTTGACGAGGATTCATAGTTAAATCGTTCACTTTAGATGATGTATTTTGTTTTCTTCTTGTCCTTTTTATTGCCTCACTTATCTGAGAAACGTAGCGACGCGTTTCATAGTAAACGTTTTCTTTACTATGAAACGATGTTTTTATTGCAGAGTGCAATGACACACTGAAATGCCGACCACATCTACTCATAGCAAAATGCATATAAACGGTCTGGCATACTTTGACCACTTTTGAATAAGTAAAGAAGAATGAGAAAAAAAATGAAACCAAAAAAAGAAAGAACAAAAAAGAATGAAAATCAATAATACATTCGTTCAGTATTATTTAAGCAAAGGAAGGGAAAAGTATACATACGTCGAGCAATTACAAAAACAATGCCTACATGAATTCAAATATGTTTTCTATTTATCACAGGAGAAAAAGCTCCTTTTTCTTGTTTTTGTAAAGCTAATTGAAACTTTTTTTCTTTTTTTCGCTGATGTAGTTACTTACATGGCCATTAGTACATTCCTTCGACACATAAAAAAAAAAAGTTTTTTTTTTTATATTACATATATATATATATATATAAAGACAACAACAACTAAACGCTTTGATAAGGAAATAAAAAAACATGTAAAACCTTTCTTTAGAGTAAATGAAAAGGAGAACAAAAAAACATGAGACTCATGTAAGCACCATCAGTCTCTGTAGATACCTCAAACTGAAACGTGAGTCACTTTTGCGAACAACAAAGAAAAAAATCTGCACAACAATTTCTTTTCTTTTTTCCTTGTGTTTTTCAAAAAAGTACAGGTGGCTAGTTTTCACGTTTCCTGTTCGTTTTTCATTCCTTCAAAGAAATGGCTTCTTTTCCCATCACACTAAACAAAACATCAAACGAACCCGCTTATGTTCATATATGTATAAACATATTCCCAGTCTCAAATAAGGAGTTGATGATAAGATGTAGATGTATTTCACTTTAACATTGCAGGTTCTGGGGCTCTCATTGTAGAAAGAGCAGCTTCCTTACCAATAGTTGGGGTCAGATTTATCCTCTTGTATGTGTCTAGACTTGGTAATCCAGATTGTGTAGTGTTCAGATTGGGACCACGAAAAGGCTCAGCGGTAGTTTTCCCAGTTGACCAAGGTGCATGCGTCGGCATAGACCATTTAGTTCGTGTGTGCCACGTCCGGAATGGTCGTGAATGCTTCTTTATCCCACCATCAATATACGGGTCAGGGATCCATTCTATATCATTAATAATACCTGCTGGCTTACCCGCATAAAAAGCGCCGTAGACACGTTTTTTGCGTTTCTCCGGTGCTCCCTCTGGCATCCATGGGGGTCGGTCCTCAGGGCGAAACTTCAAAGGTCCTGACTTTAAATGATAAATACGACCACGGTTTATTTTATCATTATAAGGATCAGGTATCCATTCAGCTTGATGGCCAAATGCATCAACCGGCCCTGCCCTCATTCCTCCTGCTCCGAGTCTCTTTGAGTCATCACCTCGGTCTTTATCTTTCTTATCTGAATCAGTCAACCTGTCTGCGCGGGGTGGATCAGGCATATAGGGATACTCACCAAATAGTCCACGGTTCAGAGGATTCTTTTTAGTATACATCACTGTTCTTCCGGGGTGCTTATTATGCCTTACTGGACGTCCGGGCTCCACATCCAGTGGTATATCCCCAAAGCCACCAATCTGAGTACCAGGTCCATTGGCAAAATCCATTCGGTCTCCATTAGGACGATTATTAAGATGATTCGGTTCAATGGGTTGTACATGTTCGCCAGTCCCCCAATACTCGTATTGAAACTGTCCTCCAGAACGAAGGTCATGAAAGGGGCAACTTTCACGTTCTATATGATCCCTTTCACAGTCGTAAAGATGATGCCAATTTGTCCAATGACGTCGCCCATCCCAATTTTTTGGACGAAGGTTGTGTATGGTTTCAAATCGTCCCTCGGTCATTGTGAAGGCTTAGTAAAGAAAACCGTTTTCAAGACAAAGACGCTTAATAACGTAGAAAGAGAGTATAAGAAAAATATCTAAAAGACCTTCCACACAGCTTCACTCTCCACAAGATGTCCTTCAAAACAAAAAACAATAATAATAAAAGTATATATATATATATATATGTATATATATATATATAACTAGCAACAACAGAAACAACAACAAAAAAAAAAATGAAGATAATTTATAATAAACAAGAATATTCGTATTTTAGGAAAGTCACAAGAAACAGAAAGTGTAAAACAATAATAATAATAGGATTACAAAAAAAAAAAGTTTCATGACATTCGAATAAACCTCAAAAAAGCATTTATATATATATATATCAGAAATAAAAAGAGCTCGAAAAAAGACAAAGAAGAAGAGAGAAATTCACCAAGACGCGACTTTCTCACTCACTTAAAGCCTTTTCCTTCCTGCAAAAAGTGCCCACTCATGGGCTGTCCGTCAGCAAATGATGGAATAGACGGTCCTTCTGTCTGTACTCGCATTGAACCTAAAGACTGTTGATCTGCTGGAGTTGCTAAAGGCTGATACTCTTCAATTGTGACTCCTAATCTCTTCTCAAACGCAAATTCCCCAAACTGATAAATGTACTTGTCAAACACCTCACCAATTACTCCATCATGTAAACCAAAATAAGGCATCTGCGAGTCATGAAGCGGGCGAAAAGTATCGACATACTCTGTTTGGCCATCAATCATTTGAAGTCGACGAAAACGATCAATTTCAATTCCAAAAAAATCAAGAGTTTTTGTAGCCAACCTGGTAGTATGTCGTTTTACATCACGATTCGACCAGTGCACCATTCGTGACTTTTCAAACTTCCCCAAATATTCTATAGCATATTCTGTACCAGAACCAAAAATACCTAGTACTTTGTCTCCCATAGTCGCTAATTGAGAGTCTGTTGGTGGCTTTCCAGTATAAATACTATTGTGAATAGCAAGCGATGAACAAAGGGAAGGTATACACTGAGACAAGGCTCGATGTACCCAAATTAATCTCATATCAGGAAATACCTCATGAAGCTGTTCCACACTCAAAACTGCAAACGGGCTATATACAAGCCATTGAGATCGTATTAAAGGATTTTTTGTTCCATATGTCTGCTCCTCAATAGGATTATTAATTGGATTTACTTCACACAATACGGGTTCCGTAAAATGACCACATCGTTTATACCACTGAAAAAGCTGGCACACTCGTCTAACTTGTTGATACGCAGCAGTTTGGTCTTCTTGTAAGCATTCCAATAAATACTCATCCAAACCATGTAAAAGACCCCAAGCAAAAGATCGAGGTGACATAAGATGTATTAGTAAATCATCATCTATTTGATCACAATTAATTGTGCGAACACAGTCAAAATCAGGATAAATTCTCGAAAACCAACGAAATGCCTTCGCAAAAGCGTCACGACGTTCTCCGTCAAGAAGAAGAGAGGGAGAAAATGTATCACATTGCCTAAACGCCAAAAACAATCCAGAACGAGAAAGCACATGTGCGGCTTGATGTCCATTACACCTCGGCAAACCCATAAGAAACAAAGGCTCTATAATAGACTCAGATTCAATTTCTAGTCCATTTAGGCGAAAAATTTCATCAATTGCTAATCTCTCCGATAATGCCCGCACAACACGTTGACGCAACATGCTTCTGCCAAATCGCGAAATTGGAAGTTTGTTATCACAAGCATCACACAGTTTTTTCCACCACTTCTGGTCAGGAATGGTGTCCGGAGAGCTAATACGGGCATGGTGGCATGCATCTTTTAAAATCGAATCAAATGAAAAAGACTCTGAAGGCGTACCACCACAAAAACATTCAGCAACTCGACGGGCAAACGAAAGGCCCGATGTAAGGTCTCTTACGCCTGACATTGACTTACGATAAAACATGATCTTAGGTACATAAACGCTCACAAATGTGAAAAAAAAAACTTGTTAAAAATGACAGAAAGAAAAAATTAACACCTATGTTTTCACAGAAGCCCATATATACGTACACATAACCATAGCGGAAAAAAAAAAAAACGACAAAAAATATTGACATATTTTTTTTTTCTCTATCAGCATTTTGCTATTCATTTTATTCGTTAGAGGGGTCAAAACATCCTCCTCCCCCCCACACACACACACAAGAAAAGATGAATGATTCACACCTACTTCTCCGTCGTAAAATTTGATATTTCTCTCTTTGATCAAAAAAAGGAAGGTCATTAACTTGGTATAGCTCCTATTACATTAACTTCACTCAATTTAATTTCTCTTTATATTCTCCTTTTTTCTTTTAGTCTCACGTATGAAGCCAACCTTCCCAATTTTTCCTCCTATCCTTAAACATATATATATATATATATATATATATATATATATATATATAAACATGTATATTTTTTTCCTTTTGCGTGTGTATTTCTTTTTCATTCGTGCTCATCTTAAAACTACGAGAAACGTGCTCCCTCGTTCAGTGTTGGCGAAACAGTTTGATAGTACTGGCGTTGAACAGAAAAAATGGTTGCAAGAAGTAAAGAACACCCTAAAACAAGAACCAGCATGGTCGGACCGCGTGTATCATCATAGCGCATAGGCTCACGCATATAAATTTTATTAGCCCGATCTCTGAAAATAAACAGAGAGTATACCATAAAAATAATAGAAACGGGAAGTAGAACCAATCCAGCCAACTCAGCAGCATTGCTTGACGTATTTCCAAAGTTCAGAAGTGTCAAAGACATCATCCCAACCATTACAGATATAGAAAGCCACTTGAGAAATGTTCGCTCGTTTGCAAAAAAGGTTTTTGGATCAATTTTCTGCGGTACGCAAATCCTTTTATCGCTTACTGACCCGGTTAAATTACGGCCACCTGGACCTTGTAAATCTTCGTATTTTGCATCACCATCGGCTTCACCTTCTGCCCATGGTTTGGACCCAGTAATGCAACAAAGAGCTGATAAGCCTTTTCCGAACGCGTTCGACATCCTACACCTATAGAATTGACTAAACATATATATGTATTTAAGAAGAACAAAAAATAAACAAAAATAGGAAGTCACCATAGAAGGCTTTAGAAATCTCAATAGATATAAAGTTTATGAGCATTACAGGAACAAAAAAGAAAAGGTAAAAACAGGTATATATATATATATATATATATATATATATATGTATTAAAGCTTGAAATTAGGATCGCACAGCTTAATCATCTTTATGAACGGTAAGTATAGACTGGCTACTATTATGCGCTGCCAGATAATTTAGGACATAAATGCATGTTGCGACGGCGTATTTCCACAGAACATTCCAAGCAATCCAGTCATGCATAAGCATTTTCCACTGCCATAGTCCTTTGTTTCCCTGTGCAACCCACCCACAGAGATGCAAAATAACAAATATAGTAAGTCCTGGAAAAGCAATAGAGTGGGAAACAAAAACTAACATGCTTCTTTCCCCATTCTTACCACATATCAAAGAAAAAGGAAAGCACATTGAAGAGAGCCTCTTTTGATCAATAGCAATTGAATCCCCCTGTACTACTGCTGATGTAATTCGTCCAGATGCTGAATATGCTGCGGTAGCAAAAAAGCATACAAAGGAGAAGTATTCCAAGTAAAAATCTGGATGTACCAAAAAAGCATAAACACCCTTTTCAACTTTCGATGGTTTATCCATTATGTAGCTAGTTGCTATCACCAGCAGCATAGTGACACAATACCACACAGCGAAATTCGGTTTCAATATAACCTCTAAAATGTTTCTTGTCCTTTGCATCGTGTTGTTTCTTCAACCTTCTAAACAAAAAATAATAAGTATATATATTTATATAACTACGCTTTTGTGTAAAAAAAAAATAATATAAAAAAAAAAGAAAGATAAACTTTAAAAAAAATAAAAAAAATGTAGACGAATACAAACATAGAATAAAAAAAGACACCATATCAAAAATAATAGCTAGAAAAGATAATAGAAAGAAAAATAAAGTGTGCAAAAAGGGTCATGATTTCTTACTATCATGTCATGTTAAAACAGAGTACCCGTTGCTTTACTTATTAGCGCCTTTGTTTCTGAATGTTGCGCATTCCCTTCCCCGATAAGGGACAAAACAGCCAAATTATAAACGGAAGCAACTTTTATTCGCTTCAAGTACCAATCGGCATTCAAAAACCCACCGACCAATGAGGGGGCACTAGAAAGTGGAATACCAGATGTAAATGAGTCCCAAAATTTTTCTTCTTCGCTTTTAGAAGGAGTTAATAATTGACTGTTTGGGCTGTTTATCACAGGTCCAAGCGACCCCTGGATTCGCGATTGCAAGAGAACATTACCCGATGCAATAACAGTACTCAAGTTTTCAACGCGTTCTGCGTAATAGCATGTTGTATCGACAAATTCAGCAAGGTTTTTCACTGCCTCTGGAGCATTAATAGGCTTCCACTCTAAATGCACTGCATTATGCCAGTGATTTACAAAAGGTAATATCACATTCAATTTTGTTATTGTAGCTTCTTCAACCACATCTCTCACAGTGGGAGGTTTGTAACGACCTGAACGATATAGTTCACTATTTTTTGAAACAGAACGCAGTATAACACTCTTGCTAAAACACTCCTCAAGACGTTTATGTGCCGCTCGATTACTTTGACTTACTATGTGCTCTACAACACTTATTGAAAGACCTCGAGGAAAAAACTTGGTAATATCGCTCACTGAAAACTTTTCAAATTTTTCCTTATTTTGCTCGGCAACAATCTCAAATGATGGGGTCAGTACTCTGTCTTCAAAACCATAAAGCGAGGCTAGTTTCATAGCCTCTAAAATAACTTTATTCTTAAAAACTTGACCAGTTGACGCGTTCATACTGACCGCTATAAATCTTGTTCCTTGGCAATAGAAGCAAAATACAACAAAAAAAAACAATGAAAAACCTGCGTTACGAGTAACTTCCATAACGCACAAGTAAAGACATGCACACACAAAAAGAAAAAAAAAAGGATTGAGTTCTTACCAAAGCCAACACCGCTCGCTAGAAAAAAGGTTAAGAGATAAAAATATATATAGGCAAGAGGCGAGCTCCTCATATTTCTTTCTTTATTTTGTTGTGACTTTAGATACATTTTCTTTTCCATTTAACAGGGGGCAAAAGACAAAAGAAAATATTCATGTGGTTGCACTCGCTTGTTTACTCTTTTAAAATAATTATACGGATATTCCATTTCCTTACTGGCCTTTTTCGTCACAGGAATTTACTCCAAAGGAAAAACGCAATAGGAAATTCAATGCAAATGTATGTACTATTTTCGCCTCCATGATTCACTTCTTCTTTTCTCTCTAGTAAATTTGGTCTCTTCAAAAGCGCAAAAAAAAATTCTTTCATAATGTATTTTTTTCTTTTTCGACATTCCCTCTTTTTTTTTCACTATAAAAATCAAAAAAAAAATGTAATTCGTCGTTAAACAAAGAAACAAACAAAAAGTTTCGTAAAACCACCAAATACCGACTAATTCATTAGAATATTCTTCAAAAGAGTATTAATATTTGACTCAAGTGGAACAGTGAAGGGAAAAAAACGTTCTATCTGAGGCGGTGGTTCATTAGCCTGTGCTCAACTTTTACACACTTGCGCACGAAAGCAAATTAAAAATTATAAAAATTTATGAATTGAAGAGATTATTTTCACTCCTTTACAAAAAACTGTTTTTATCCACCTTTTCCAGAGTATAACCCTGAATTTCCTCTGTTCCTCACTAGTCGCGCGCATAAAAAAGGTGAAAACCGTTCCTTTTTTTTTGTTTTTGTGGGTTTCGCCGCCCTGCTTTCAAACGACCACCAGATGCTGTGACCCCGCGGTTTAAGTCAGAGCTGATGTTTGCTGTTGTTGTTTCGACGTTTTTTTTTTATTTTTTTTTATTTATTTTTTTTTTCTTTCTTTCGTTTTTAATAAAAAAGAATCTATGGCATCCAGAAGCAAGGTTTGGTGATGAGGTTAGCGTTGCAGTCTTCCTTTTTGGGGGCGGTGCCATGATGGCATTTATGTGCCTATTTTTACGCGTATTGGTATGTATTCTGCAATTTTATTATGTTTTTTTTTTTTACAAGTTTCCGTGCGACCAATTGCGTTTCCTCTGCTCGCTGATGCGGACAAGTGAAAGAAAGATGAGAGTGGAAATTGAAAGTAATGTTTTTTTTGGTTTTTGGTATCATTGGTATTGTAATGTTTGTGCATTTGCAGCACTAATCATGTCCATTTTTTTTTCTTGTTGTTGCAGAAATTGTTTTTCCGTTTTCTAGCTCATTATTTTTTTTTTATTTTCTTTTGAGTTTGAGTTGCATTTATTTTTTTTTGTGTCATTGTTTTTCAATTTTTTTTGTCTTTTTTAAAAGAACTACGTAAAAAAAAAAAAAAATGGAGAGGCCCTTTTAAAGTTTTGTTTGGCAGATTATCTGTTTTTGAGGGACATTTTTCCGTTTTTTACGTCCCTCGTGAAATATATATATATACAATTACCCTTTTTATTCCCTTGAGGTTTTTGTTATAGACACTTTTTTGTGTTCTTCTTTTTTTTCTGATTCACCGTTGGTGATGTAGCAATTTTTCTCTTGCACAATTTATCATTTTTTGTTTTGTATGTATTCCCCCCCAAAAAAGAAAAAAAAAATTTATTCTGGCTGTTCCTCCTTTATGGATGGAATTTTTTTTTTTATGTATTTATTCGTTCTTACTTTTTTGTGTGTTTGGATTTTCCTTATGGCAGTATTTTTTTTTTTTTTTTCTGTTAGTTTGTTTCTTCGTCATCTTTCACAGCTTATGGACACCTTTGACCATGAGCAAATAGGTGAGACTCAACTGACCTCTACTGATTCCATTATCGAGGAACTTAAAGCGCTCGCAAAATCGATGCTTGAGTCTACAGAGGCCTTCCGACGAAGAGCATGTAGCAGTGATGGTTATAAATCTTATGATGCTCTTCTTAGCGCCCTTGAGTCTTCAAATCCAATGTGCAAAGGCACATTAGAGTCAAATAATAATAATAATAATAACTGTTACAAGGATCCACTTGACGTTTCATCCTTAAGGAATAAAACCCTAGAAAGGAATGAAAATACAAAGGTTACTCAAAGGCCAACTGATTTTAATCAACAGCAGCTGTTTAAAAAGAAAACTGACGCATTGGATTCTATTTTGGATAAAACACATATTGAAAACAGTGATGGCTCTTCAACCGATAATGAGGCTCTTGATGTAAATGGTGATGGTATGGAAGATGAAGAGATTACACTTGAGCATCCTCGGACAAAGAAAGCTGTTGTACGCTCCTCGGGAGTAGACTGTTCTGCTGATTCGGATGATAATGTTTATGAAGGAGTTAAGACACAGGTAATATTTAAAGCAGTAGACCCCACATTGTATGATGAAGTAAGCGGATGTACTTGGCAGCCTGAACCATTACGTCTTCGTCTGGACACCGGTGAAACAATGGAAAATTTAAGTAATGATGAAGAAGTTGATAATGAAAGTGTAATGGAGGAAGAGGAGGTTGACGTGAAAGAAGAGACGAAAAAAATGTATCGTGTTCCTTCTTTTCCGTTTGGTGGCGGTGTTACAGAAATGCAAGCACGCACCCTGAGTTCACTTTTTACTGAGACGATTCGTCGTGGTGGACACTCGAATGCACTTAAGCCTGTACGTATTACAAGGAAACAATTTCTTTCTTATGATTTTGAAGAATCTGCGGTAAAGGAGGAGGATCGCTTGAAATTTAAGCCCACCTCACCTTTTGAGTTTGTAGTAGAATTGGAGCGAGAAGTTATTTTTGACGCCGTACGTGCTCGCGAAGAGAGACGGCAAAATTTTCGACGACTTGCTGAAGAAGGTAAGGCTCCAATAACGATGGGATCATTTAATCTTCGTGTCATTATGGACCCTTTAAAAACTGGCTTTGAAGATGAAAAACACTTCCCAATTGAACGTGGCACTATTGTAGCTGATCGCTATCAAATCATAGATTTACTTGGAAAAGCGACCTTTAGTCGAGCTGTTCGCTGCTATGACATGCGTCAACCCATTTTTGCTGAAGAAGATGATGATAAAGAAACTAATGAAAATGAGAAGAATTCTTCAAGTAAGGAGTCCGGTAAAGGAGGGGAAGAGAAGCGTGACATAGCCGATGGAGAAAAAAAAAAGAAGAAAAAGGTCGTTGGATATGCAGAGGTTTGCCTAAAAATTATTAATAATTCAAAAGACTTTTTTGATCAGTCACTCGATGAAATTCGTTTATTGACCCTTATTAATAAGTATAAGGATCCTGACCAAGCTCACGTTATTCGCCTTATTGACTCCTTTTATTACAAGGAGCACACTATGCTTGTTACAGAATTACTCTCTGATAATCTTTATGAATATTCAAAGTATAATCGCGAAGAGGAGGATTCATTCTACTTTACACTTCCACGTCTTCAAAGTATTGCACGTCAAATTGTTGAGGCTCTTGCTTATGTGCATAGTCTAAACCTTATTCATGCAGATCTCAAACCGGAGAATATTTTGTTCGTCTCGCATCGTCGGTGCCAGATTAAAGTTATTGATTTTGGAAGCAGCTGCTTTTTGAGTGATCATCTAAGTTCTTATATTCAAAGTCGTAGTTATCGTGCTCCAGAGGTTATTTTGGGATGTGACTACGACGGACGTATTGATATTTGGTCTTTGGGGGCAATACTTGTAGAACTTGTAACAGGTGAAGTTCTTTTTACTTCAGAGACAGTACCTGAAATGCTTGCACGTATTGTTTGTGTCTGCGGCTATCCACTTCCTCGGAGAATGTTGTGGGAAGGACGACATACATCTAAATTTATAAATAAATTTGGATGCATTTATGAACAAGGAAATAAAGACGGTGAAGATACTTCTGAAGATTCATCTTACTATTATTTATATACACCTGTGCCTCCTTTTGGACTAGAATCAAAGGACAAGAATTGTGACAAGGAGGAAGAAAGTGAAAGTGAGGAGCAGAATTTAAAAAACAACGAAGAAAAGCAAGAAAGTAATAGTGCAAAAGTTGATGGAGGTAACGCCTTCGTTGTTAAGCCATATGCTGTGTTACGACAAAAGCTTGCCGCCCATAATATCACAGATGAAGGATTTCTGTCGTTCGTGGAGGCTTGTCTGACGCTTGATCATAACGGGCGTCCTACAAGTAAAGATCTTCTTTCTCATCCCTTCTTAGCTCATTCGTATTAAACAATAAAGACAACCCCACCCCATCAAAACGAACAGAAAAAAAAAAGAGAGAGAGAAAGAAATAAAGCGAAAAAAGTATGATGTGGTATTTTAACTGTTCAATACTCTTTTCAATTATACATATATATCTATATATATATATATATATGTTTTTTTTTTTTTTTGCGGAGGAAAGATATTGCGGTAGTTTTCTTGCACATATCACTGATTTCAAGAGTAGAATCAATACGAAGCAAATTGAGATGTATGTGATTTTTATTATCATCATCATTTTTTTCTTTTTCATCATCTCTTTTAAACGTAGACGTGTATTTGAAATTTATTACTTTTTTTCTTTCAATTGTTCTACTGTTTCTTGTGCATGAGAGTGTAGATCGTTGATTTTTTTTTTTTTTTTTGCTGTTGTTACAGCTCCATCACATGGCCGTTTACATATACCTTTTTTCCCCTTTTTTTCTTTTCTAAAAGAATATAGAGAAACAAAAAAAGAAGGAGCACCGAAACATTTTTTTGTGTTTCTCGTAATTTTCTTTTTTCGTGTGTCTGTGCGGTCTTTTTTCTTCCAATATTTTTTAAGTTTCTTTTTCGCTCTCATGCCCTTTCCGCCAATTTTGGCAACTCTCCCCTTGTGTCTAGTATTAATGAAACATTCTCTATGTCCTGTAGATATAAACTCTGAAGAAAACGAAATCAAGAAGGAGAAAGAGAAACGCTAGGTTGGAGGAGGTTAAGAACAAAAAAAAAAGAAGAAAAAATGGGACTGGAAAGAGAAACGGAATTGTAGATGGCACACAAAGAGGTTAGTATGACGCAAGAAGAGCAATATATATATATATATATATATATATATATATATTTAGTCTAATTTTTTTTTTCTTCTACTATATATATAAATGTATATAAATATATATATACGTATACTTTTTACCTGTGCTTTGAGTGTTGGTGTTTGCATTGATTACGTCTGTTAATTTCTCTTTTTTTTTTGTAGCATTGAATAATTAAACAAAAATTTTCTTCTCTTTTTTTTTTTAAGAAAATTTTATTTTATTTTTTTTTGTGTGTGTGCAATTAAAGTAGTGACATTCTTTTGAGGGGGATCATATAACAAATGAAAGTTTTTTTCTTTGTTTTTTTGATTACTGTGATATTTTTTGAAGAGGCTTACGCAGAAGTTGATGACAAATTTTATTACCGCCTGAATGGACACTCTGAAGATAATGAACCGTCCGAGGAGAACCTACTAGGAATTTATTCAAAACATATTCCGTGGATTTCTTGGAAAAAATTACTTCGAATGGTGACTGCTGCAAAGTGCACCTTGCTGAGAAGATTACCACCACCTATCATCTCAGCTGATGCTGCTGAGATATATTCTGAGGAAATTCTTTCACTATCGACCTCTTATTCTGCCTCACACACAGAGATGTGCCATAGACCCATTTTATTGTTCTTTCATCAAAATGGGTGTCTAGCGTGCAAAAATTTAATTATGGATTTGAGCAACAGCGCTGAATTTGAGCTTTTAAGTGAATACATGACAATGGTAGCTGCAGAGGATGTTGAGGAGATGATTTCCAACCATCCATATCCTCGACCTCGTTTCAATGATGATTTTACCGTTGAACAGGGGTCAAGGGTAAAAGAGGCGGAGATGGAATCTTTACGTGAGGCTTTTATGGGTCAAGGTGAGTATTATCCCCGCATAATGTTTTTATTTCCGCATAATGGTAGCGTTATGCCCATTTTGAACGATGGAGTGCAAGCTGATCCATCACATGCTCATTTTTATTTCTATGCTGTAGACGTTGTGAACGGCATGATTAATGCACTACGAATGATGCATAAGGATGTGGATTTGTCAGCACTTTAATTTTTTTTGCAATTTTTTTAAAAATCATTTCTATTCATTTTATATATGTTTGTGTTCCAAGCAAGTTTCTATCTTTTTGTTTCTTCTTTGCGTGTGTATTCTACATTACAATAATGAATGCATCAAAAGACATATATTCACACATTTTATGTATTCTTTTCTTTTTTTTCGAGAAAAGAACAACGCAAACATAAAAAGACAAAAAAGTCTAATAGTATCCTGTAATAAAACCAATAGAGATAGTATTGTTTATTGTTATTATTATTATTTTTTTTTTGGTTCTTGCTTCATAAGTACGAAAAATATATATATTTTCTTTTACAAGATGAACACAGATTCTCTAAAAGGTAGCCAAGGTGCAAAGGTTTCAACTACTATTAACCCTGGGGACAACGAGATTGCCGTTTTTATGCGTTATTTTGTTGTTAACATTTTACCATATATGGTCGTATTTGGTTCGATCATGCTAAAAGTACCACAGATTGCAACAATTGTGCGATATCATAGCGCTGCTGGTGTTTCACTGGTTGCTGTGATGCTAGATCTTTCTTCGTACGTGATAAGTACAAGTTGGGGCATTGCACAAGCATTGGATTTTAAAGATTATGGTGAAAATTTGTTTGTTACCGTGGAAGTTGCTGTGCTTCTCATCTTGGTTGGCCACTTTCAAAAGTGTACAATCACAGCTCTTGCCTCATTGATTGCGCAAATGATGGCCTTGGTTATAATGTCAAGTGGTACAATCCCTCGTGATGTGCATAAATGGCTTTTAGGTGCACAAATTATTATTGGTTTATCTAGCCGAGTTCCTCAGATTATTTTGAACTTTAAAAATCAATCGACTGGTCAACTTTCTTTTGCGACATTTTATTTGGCGTTTGTTGGTGGTACATCTCGTTTTCTTACGACCTTTCATAATGTTCCACTGGAAAAGGGACGTAACATGCTACTTTCTCAATTTGGTGTCTCAATTGCACTGAATGCGTTGATTCTTACACAAATTTTGGCATATAGATCCAATACAAATGCAAAACTGCTTCAAGAGCAGAGAGAGCGGGAAAAGACGAAGGGGAGTGCTGAAGTTAAAGAAACCAAAAAGGATCAATAGAGCCATGCATAAACATATACATTTGTTCAGATTTTTACTGTTACTGTATTGTGAATGCTTGCTTATTTGAGATTATGTTATCTATGAAAATAAATGAACTATAGCAGTCTTTCCACATCCATATCTCTTCGAAGATGATTTCTACCGCAAAAAGAAAAACAACAACATACAGGCGCATGCACGTACTTGTATCTGGGTTAGGTTCTAGAGAAACACATACAGACACACACACTCACAATAACAAAGGTACATTTTCGTTCCGTCATTTGATGCAAAGAGAAGTTCAAAAGATGAGGCTAAGCTGAGCCAGATGCAACCAATGATGAATTGAAAAGGTAAAAAAAAAAATGCTTTTTAATTGAAAGAAGAAGTACGAGGAAGACAAAAAAAAAAGAAAAAAAAGACAACAGGAAAACGAATACGTGTGGTAACGTCGGTACTACCAACACCAACGACAAACATATATATATATATATTGCTGGATTTTCTTTTTAATCGGTACCACGTTTAATATTGGCTTTGACACTTCTTTTTTTTTTTTTGATTGCATGTGCATAGTTGTGATACTTGGTAGCAAATTTTATCTTAGTTTGAGCGCCTTAGAGTCAACTTTCTATGGTAGACCTCAAAATATGCAACCCCGCCACCCAGGTCTTCCTGCTCTCTTGAAGATGCTTCCTGGGTGTGTGTCCGAAACGCACAAAGCTCCATGGTGTATTTCCACTACAGAACTCCTTTGTGTGAGAATGCAGACATGGAAAACAGCGCTAGTTTGTTACGACTTTCTTCGCAGAAGTTCTTTGCCTATAGCTGACGAGGCTGTATTTTCGTTGTACCTTCGTTTCTGCAATGCAGCTCCCAGTACAAGGAATACTTCATTTTCTGCCGAAATGCCGTTTGAGGGACAGAAGAAGACAGCGACAGTGACGTGTGCGTGCGTTTTGAATAGTTCTTCACATTCATCGTCTGTACGGAATAAGGGAGTGACTATGTCGCCACTTAAGTTTCTTATTGAATGCACACAACATCAGTCAACACTTCGTCCTTTGTATCATCGCTTAAAAAATTTTGCACCATTCATAGACAACGAAGCGGAAGGTCATTCTATTCCATCAAAGGCTTTAACGGAGGCAGCTCTTTCTGTGATAGTTGCTCCTTGTTCTATTCTTAGTATATCTCTCCATCACAACATCCACAAACGTCGCTGGAAAGAGGCGTTGCGGACAGTTCATCACTGTCATAAGTATAACTTGTTGGAGACGTACATCCAGAGTCTTCAAGATGCACGGTCGCAATGTTTCGGAGTGCTTAGTGATTTAGGTGGTGACCCTTACTATGCCATGTGCCTTCAGCCCCCCTCGTTGATGCCTTTAATAGATTCACTTTTAGTTCTATGGGAAGAGTATTGGGATACTTTAAAAGGAACGACGGAGACACAACGGGTTCTTGATTTCCTTATTCCTCCTACAGATTCAGTTGAAGGACAGGATGGTTGTGATAAGGAATTTGAGACCCCTGGGACTCATGGTGTTATGCTACACATTCGACCGAAACTTGAAGAACATAGTCTGGAGGTGCTCAGTTTTGCCGCGCGACTCGGACGTGTAGATCCTAACGCAAACACAACGACTTCAGAGGAACGAGAAGTTTACCATCGACTCACAGAGATGGCTACCCGTTTGGCAGACTTTGTTTTTTGTCACCGTGTCGCTACCGAATGGTCAATGTCAGTGCTGCTATCTAACGTAGACAAGAAGAGACTATATGATATAGGGGTTCCTTCTGTATCTACAAAATATTTATTACTGACACGTCTACTAGCTCGTGCTCCGTCACCAGATGTGGTGCTTCAGATACTAGATGAATGGGCAGCCTCTCCTGGGCTTCTTGGGCCTAATCAGTATCCCTCTAGGTTTTTTCACTGTCCAGAAGTCATGCTTGCTTTGGCAAAAAGATTACCACCAGAGATATTTTCTCTCGAAATTGTTGAAAAACATCTCGTACGCTCGGCTACTGTCCTAAGTAAATGTGTACGGGAGATAGTCCGAGAGGCACTACTGCAGGGAGGACTTTACCAAGCAGCTGAGGATTTCTGGATGCACCACGCACAACTTGAACTTGTTGCACTCCTTGATGCAGAAGTGGACCTTGAGCACGAAAACAGTTTTATGGAAGTTTTAAAAACCTACTTGACACAACTTTCTGAACACGAGCAAGTGCGTTTTATGTCGCGACTTTTACGTCAAAGTAGTGAGCAACATTACATGCTAGTTATTCGACTTCTTTTGAGGTCTGAAGTTGCGGAGAAAATAAATGATATGGACATATCTCAACTTTTTCTTCAAGTCATGACTAATTGGATTCGAGAGGATCGCTCTCTTGGTGAAGCAGCTGTGCTACTTCGACGAATTATGCAAATATTATTACCCCAAAGAAGTTGTGAACACACAACACCTTTTACACGATGCCTTATTGCCTCCTTTAGTGACTCTGTTGCATACCTTGGGTTTTTTAGCGAAAACGGATCATTGCCAGGAACTGAGGAATCTAAAATGATGCTCCAGTGGCTCAAAATGTTAGCGGAAATTCCTCCCACTTTTTTTAATGAATATACTCTAGTCGTTTGGCTTTTTTGGGCAATGAGAGCTCTGGCACACCACGAAAGATCATTTAAGGAAATGCATACTTTTTCGGAGACTATTACAGCCAATATATTGAAAGCTGTCCGTAACTTAAGCAAATCCCTGGAGTATTGTGCGGTTGACTCAATCTTGCCTCCCATGTTGCTTAATTGGATTGCCTCTCGTACTGGCATGTCATGGACAGACGCAACTTTGTGGCTTGCACAAAGCGCAGGTAACAGTATATCGCAAAATCGTCGTTTTCTCTTTATTCGTTTACCACTTGGTCGAGTGGCTATAGAAACGTATGATAAACCACAAATGGCCCAAGAAGCACTTATGGCTGTAGAATGTGAGCTCTACAAAAGTGGTTCTCAACAGTACAGCGTTCACTGGGTTACATACTTAAACAACAAAGATTTTCCACTAAGTCGTGATGAGCTTGACAAAAGTTTAAACGCTTTGTACCATGCTATACGAACCACTCTCCTCCGTACTTGGTATTACAACACTGTTGCGCCATCAACCGGAGTAAATGAATCCATCACACACGCCACAGTTAAAGCTGCACTGACATCAGCACGGGGAATCAAACGACAATCAAAGCGCAAACAGCAGAATGAATATGTGCTCCACTCGCTGCAGGAGGCATTAAAAGAGTTACTCGAGAGAGACAAAGTACAAAAATAAACATAAAAATAACACACACGAACACAAGAAAAAAAAAAGTTAAACAAGTGTTAAAGTACAAATTAACATTTCTCTTGAAAGCAATTTCATTAAAAATGTACATTTTCCAAGTTCAACAGTACCACTATGCACACTGCAATTTCCAGATAAAAAACAAAATTACATTTCGCTTTGAATACATCTCTCTTTTTCCATTTTGTAGGCTCACAACAACAGTTCTTCAACTACATTAAAGAAACCCATCAATGAGCGCAACAACATACAAAGAGGAAAAAGACGCAGTGCGAGTGTCCATACGAGTTCGTCCCTTAAATAGTAGAGAAAAGTCTGGCGCAAACGATGAAGTATGTATCAAAGCAAGACAAGATATCCACCAAGTGCAAGTTATTTCACAAAAACAGACAAAAGATAAAAGAGAAGGCACCAACAAGTTCCAGTTTGACAATGTGTTTTGGTCGCTTGACTGCCCG
>JASANV010001384.1:0-35941 GCA_030849715.1 Trypanosoma mega | reverse complement strand
GCTGCGCTCTCATCGCGCACCGCGCCTAAACACTGGGAAGCATGTCCCAGAGGAACGTTGGCCCGATAACCCTCTCGTTCGCACTTCCTCTTTGGTAGGCAAAAAAACGCCGTCGTGACATTGAGGGTTTCTCCCCCATCAATTCGCAAGGTATCGCCAAACCTATTGTTGAGTGCTTCGAGACCGTGCAAATAATTACTGCTTTTTTCATTATTTCCGCATCCTTGCTCGACATCCTTAAGTTTGATTCTCTGATACTATGCCCGTTAACAACGAGTCGCCGCATGGCGTTCCATACTTCCAGAAATCGTTTCCTTGCCTCTTTGTTGAAGCGACCAAAAACCCACCTCACAGATAAAGTGCCCACATCTATTTGTTGCAGAGGCAAGCGCTTCTCTTCTTCATGTGAGGCCACCCTCGCCATGTGATGGTGTCTCGGAATACTGTGGCCTTGAAACGCCGTATTGGAATCCATTGCCTTGCGTTCACGGCGTACCCAAGGCATATCCGCCCACTCTCGGAGCCCACCCGCATCAACAATATCAGTTTCTCCGCGTTGTTGGCGAGTGCGGCCCAATGCCCCAGATAACGCACGGTGTTTCTTGGGAATTCTGTGGGGTCGGCGTTTTTTCCCAGGTTCGTTAATAGGTGGGGGTCGGGCTCGTGATCGACCGCCGCCGCCGCCGCGGCGTGCGCAAGCACTCCTCTTTTTATGGAATGCGCTGTCATTCCATATGGGCATAGTTTTCTTTCGACGCCTCTTGTCGTCAGCATGGTTAATTTCTTGCCATCCATCATGCCTTTTGTTGCCGCCTATGCCATCTTGGCGCCTTCCCCCCCCCCATTACCACGCACTTCCGCCGCCCTGTGCGGGTCGCTCTTTGGCATCTTTGGAAGGGCCCCCAAAATCCAGAATGATGGCTTCTGAGTTTTGAGCGTGCGGCGCGATGCTTTGCTTTTGAAGCAACGCCATTTCCCCCCAACGGCTGGCGGCCACACATGCCAAGCTCATGGCCACGCGGTTGCGTTCGTTTGGCAGGCTGCAAATTACCGTGCCCAACCCCCACCGCAGCATCGGGCGAGCTTGCTTGATGGGATCTGCCGCGGTCACACACCGCAGTCCTGCCAAAAATATCTCCGCAGGCGTTCTTCCCTCAGCCAGCATGGACAGCAACGCGTGCGTGTGGTGAACCGCGCTGCTTTTCGCCAGTTGTAAACCCACGATGCAAAGCGAGACATTTTCTTCCCGACACGCCAAGTCGTTCTTTTCCGCGAATCCCCCCAACCTGCGCAGTATGGGCCCTCTTTGCTCACATGCCGTGTGAGTCCACATGCGCTTTGCCACCTTGTTGGCCTCTGAGGTCAACGCCGCGATGCACAGGTCGTTGGGTGGAGCCGGAAAAACCGTGATTTCGTTCACCGATGCAGTCTTTGGTGGCGGCCCTTTTTTTACTGAAACATGATTGCCGGGCGTCGCATTGGTGTTCGCATTGCTCTGGATATGTTTCTCTCTGTTCCTACGTACCAAAAAATAAAACGGTGTTGTTTGGATGCGTCCAATCCCATGTTCCTCTACTCGACCGATGCCCTTCTTGGCCCAACCCTGGAATTCATTATTTCAGAGGCCGGAAATCGTTTTTTGACTTAAATGTTTCATTTGTTAATAAATCAACCCGACACTTCGAGCTGCACTGCATCAAACCGCCGCACCTGTAGCACCGAGCTTTGCTTGAAAGTGGGGTCTCGGTCTTCCTTATAGTCCTCTGTGCTCTCATGGTCGCCTGCCCAAAGGGGTCTTCCTTCTTTTCGGGTAACTCGATAGCACTTCAGACTTCATCGATCTTTACTCCCGGATGATCTTTTACCGTCTGTAAAACACGCAGCTGCGTGTACAGTTTCCGGCCCAACTGAACCTGCTGCGCCAATACCCCTTCATTCCGGATTGCGTTGTTCCGCGCCACAAAATCCTCCCATGCCGTTGTGTACGCATGCCCTGGGTTTGCCGGGATTGAAAAATCTTCCGATATGCCATCAAGAGCTGACCTGGCGAGTGTTCCATTATATAACCCATTGCCCCTTCAAAGGTTCGTATGCTCTCTTCAAGTCGAACGCAATTTTTTCACGAGTTTTGTCGTAGCTCTTGGATATCCCGCCCACTTACTCAAAAGGGATACTCCGTGGGATTACAATTGCCATCCTGAACCCCCATGTTAGACAAAGGAATGTGTGGTTTCTCCATGGTCGTGGGGTCTGCGGTGGAGACTGCGGCTGGATGTGGCTGTGCCGCGCGAGTTTGGGCAGCAGTTAAAATCTCTGTTAGTTGCCTGATCTGCTCAGTTTGCTGACTTTTGTATTCCGCTTGTTATGCGAGCTGAATGGCTTGCTGTTGCAGCTGCTCCTGCAATTCGGTCAACTGCCAGTTAGACTCCTGCGCCTGCTGTTTCGCCACTTGATGTACACAGAAATTTAATACAAAAGAAAATGAAAAACTACTGAAAACAGATTACGTAATAAGGTATAGACACACCAAGAGAATCTTCTCGAGGCATGCAGAAATATCAAATGCTGTGCCACAGTGCACAGCGATAAAAAGACACGTACATTTTAATCACTCACCAAGAATAATACATCAACATCCCTCCACACTCCTTTTAAGTGATAGCCGAACAAACCCATTTAACTTCAAAATGGTGTGTTGTATAGTATACATTACTAGACCTTTACCAGAACTTGGAATCCGAGAATAAAATAATAAAGAAATTAGTCATTTCTTTCAAATTGTCACTGTACAAACTTCATTGTGTCGAAACTCACACAGCGTATGTTGTTTGGGATAACCCCAAAGGCCAAGCAGAAACGTATCTACCCTCTATCATCATTCTACTTACACTACCTCATAGTTTAGTCTCTCTCTCTCTCTCTCTCTCTCTCCCTCACGCAGGTGTCAAAAAGTACACAAAGCACAGCACTCTATTTCTTTACTGCGTCATAAACTCAAGCTACTTGACGAAAAACATGGATTTAACTCGCTAGAAACGCCCAGCATGTTATTCAATTTGGAACATACAAAGCGGTTTATTCCCCCTCAAAGAGTCGCCGACACTCTTGGAAAATAACAAAGACATTTCAAAAACCCTCTGACGAGCAAAAAGTGACCAGATCTTATGGAACTCTCTGTTATTACTTACATTTTTTATTTTATTTTATTATTATTCCGTAAAGCTTCTCTCACTTCGGCCTGTTCTTCGAATAAGAGTACAGGAAAGGGTAAGTCTCACTTGGGTAAAACGGGCAAGGTTTTTTTTTTTTTTTTCTGTCCATAGGCACGACGGAGGAGAGCAGTAATTTGTTCTCTTCTCTAGATATCGACTCTTCCATTTCACATAGCATGATAAGCAAAACATGATGTTAAACCTTCAAGAAGTCACGATGCCACACATGTTTTGTACCCTAATCTTCAATCCCACAGTCTGTTGCAACTAAAACGAACTCTATACCTGCACCCCCTATTTATGCAGCACGTGTTACAGACTGCTGAGGAACGTTGTCTGCAAACTGCAGAAGTTAAACCCTTTTAGCAGAAAGAAATGGTATGAAAAAGTAAAAATAGAAAAAGAACAGCAATCCCGAGTCTCACTACAAGGCACTTCCATCAGCTTTGACCCCTGGTAGAGATCGAGAGTGATCCAGTTCTCTTTCCCACGTAAAGGGCAACTCTGAAAAAGGAGAAGAAATGATGAACCATTTCACTTTAATGAGTATTTGGTAACTCATAGCTTAAAATGAGTCCGTCAATGCGCTTACTTCGTTGTTGTTTTTTTGTTGTTTTTTGAAATCCCATCGAATACATGGCATAATCTATGTTAGTGATAATGATAAAATAGAATCGTACTACAAGGTTACTCAAAGAAGGGAAAAAAAAGTATATATATATATATATTACATACTCGGTCATATTTTATTTTACGGTGAAGCAAAAATGGTATGTAAGCAGCATAGAATTATCAAGGACGAATAACCTCTTCGTTGGGCACCAGAAAAAAAAAAAACATTAATCATTTGGACCCAAAATGATTCCATCTCAAAAACGTACTTCATTTCACCCTCTCACCATCTTTTTTTTTTTTTATATACCGGTTCCATGTGCACGCCAAAAGATTTTTTCTCATGCATGCTGTGTGGTATGTATGGTATCCCGAATTGACGTACAACGTGGGTCTTTTTTTTCTTTTTGTTTCTTATGGGGTCGGTGAAGTGTTTGATAGCTAAAAGAAATAATAAAAATAATCATCAAAAAAAAAAAACTTGTAAGCACCTTTTATCAGTTGCGTATTAAATTTAGTTCATTTTCTCTTTTTTTTTTCTCTTTAAATCGTCTTTACGACTGTTCCAATTTATCTAATATTTTGATAGTTTCAAGGCCGTTGGCTATTTTGTTGGTAAGACTTTTTAATCTGTGCCTCTATATTTTTCTTTTTTTTTCCCCTTTTAATTGCGAACATATCGTGTTTACATATGTGAAACGGACGGTTTTAAGAGTCGGTAGTCGCCGTGTGAGGTCCATTTACCATGAATCATTCGACGTTTAATGGTGTTTAGTTCCGAATTCAGTAATAATAGATTGGCTTTCCTCCCTGGTAGAATAGCACCAACATCATTCAGTCGAGCAATCCTGGCTGGATTTGTTGCCACCATCTTGCAAGCAGAAACGAGATCCACTCGAAAAAGAGTCACCAAATTCATAAATTGATCTGCCAACGCGCTTGTTCCACCTGCAAGAGTTTTTGAAGGTCTGCCCATGTCATCACATAAGTAACTTCCACCTTCGGCACGCACAACACCCATGCGACCGTTGTATGACAACCTTTTACCTGCTCGGTGCTCAGAAATACAGTCAGTTATCACAGCCACATCATCACAACCACGAGCATTTAAAGTTGCTTGTACAGCTATAGAATCCACGTGAATGAGGTCGGCAATAATTTCCACAGATGGAGGCATAGCACCATTGTACATTTCTGCATTAGGGAATGAAGAACAAAGTGACACGTTAATGAGAGAAGCATTTCGATGATGAAAAGTCATCACATTGTGCATATGGGTAACGTGAAACTTTTCCTCTTCAGAATTGGCAAGCTTTAACGCGGCCAATATTTCTTTTTTTGTCGCCACCCGGTCATGTCCAAGGGAAGGTCGGACATTAATTTGAAGGAGATGCTTTATAAGTTCATAGTCTCCAGACGCATCAACGTGTGGTGATATTGTCATTACGCGCATGGATGGTATGGATTCGCATAGCTTTTTAAATCGTTCAATAGACCATCTTGTTTCACAAGCTGGGAGCCCTCCTCTGTCGTGAATAACCGGCCCCTCTGCATGGATACCACCAAGAAGACAGCAGTCCGGAATATACTTACCAACACGTGCTTCTACTTCATTTATACAGTTTTGTACAAGCTGTTCGTGATCCTGAGAAAATATGATAGATGCCAAGGTACATAAAGTCCCGCATCGTGCCAATTCACGAAGGGAGAACTCTGGATTAGACCAATGCGCAATAACATCATCTGTCCCTCCGAGACCATGGTTGTGAATATCAACAAATCCAGGGAGAACAAAACCACCCTCAATAAACTCAAACTGTATATCCCCATATTCTTTTTTAAGTTCCTCCGCAGTTACTGGGCAAGTACCTGGAGAAACAGTTTGAATCACTTCATCAATAACAACCACAAACCCACCGTATATAACTTCTGTGGGAGTGACAATATTTCCTTTGATAATAGTGGCAATTTTGGTCATTTTTTTTTTTTTGCAACTAAGAGAGCCGAAACAGTTATATCAACAGCAATAACAAAAGCAACAAAAAAAAAGAAAGACAAAAAGCAAAGAAGAAAAAGGAAATTCTCAACAGATTGAGAGCGTGTGCGTGAGAAAGAGAGAGAGAGAGAGAGAGATAAGGAGAATCGATAAATGGTAAGAAGCAGACGCTATAAATTTGTATAGTCTTGAGACAATAATTTCAGAAGGAGATAGAAAAAGAGTTCTGTATGATTGAGAAGAGACGTGCGAGCACACACACAATTCTCCCAAGGAAAGAACAATAACGAAGAATAAAAATTAAAAAAATAAAGAATTTTTTTTCACTAACTATCTCGCCGCACTTTTACTCTAAATGTTAAAGAAATCGGTAGTTTGTCTGAATTGTGCAAGTAGTACTGCATCTCTCCAATCCTTTTCCTTGATTCACCCACGTTCATTTTAACTATTATTATTAGTTTTTCTTTTTGTTCGTTTTCTTTTGTTTCTTTTTCTTTTCTTCTTCTCACGTCAAACAAAATAGCTTATATATATATATATTCCTTTTTTTTCGTTTTTTTTTCGGGGTTTTACTGATGTCCACTAGTTGTTTTATCTTCTCTCATAGTGTGAACGTGAAACAAAAAAGCTGTGTAGTTAGTTCTCACCCTTGCTTCCACCCCAATGTAAATATGTGCAGCGACGACAATAGGAAAACAATTTTCTTTTCCCTTTTTCTTTCAACATAAGCACATATGTATACTTCATTCATTTATTTTCACAGCATCCTAAAACGGCGAACCAACTAAACGAAAAACCATTCTACAGTAACGCGACAAGAGAAACAACAAGTACACACACAGCGAAAAAAAAAAAAAAGAAATTACCGTCGGTGCGAAACGCTCGGGGGCGTTCAATCTTTAATTTATTTCCTGTACTTATAGCCCTCTTTCATCTCTCCGTTGACTTGGAGTTTGAAAAACCGCAATACCGTTTGGCTGAGATCCCCATAGAGTGTTTTCCTTCATCATATTTACTGGAATAGATTGCTGCGAGTGACCGTGTATACCAAATAATGTTTGTTGCCCTTGAAACATAAGCGGCATGTATTGTGGCTGCGTCACAACAGGTGGCACATCTTTAGGCATACTGGAAAATGTCATTGTTTGTTGACTTAAAGCATCTGTGCCCACCAAAGTCGGAATTGCATGCATACCGGAAAAAATCTGTGGTCCCAGTAACGCATCCGGACCTCCTTGCTCTGTAGAAGGGGTGAGAACAGTTCCTCGACGACTACGATAAGTCTTTTGACCCTGTTTCCGCACAGTTTCACGATGCCGACGAGTGAGTTTTGCCTCCACCTTTACACCATAGGGTGAATTCTTTAGTAGATTTTGAAGAGGCATGATAGAATCGCGTAGTTGGGCGAATTGTGAATCATCAGAGGAAGTTGCAATGGCTGTCTGAATAACATAATTGGCAAAACTGTCAGTGAGAAGTTTAGGTAAAACCTGAGGATCTGTCAATTCATCTACTAAAAGTTGTCGAACTTCGGATGTGGCTGTTTTCAGGCATTTTTCAATTACGTTACTGCTAAATTTGTTGCAAGATAGGGATGCTACATTGTGAAGCATTTGTCGTATGATACGGTTCGTATAGTCAGTTGAGTCATGGTTTTCACCAGCACGCTGCGATAAATCTTTTTCATGATCCAAAATAAATTGAACCACGTAATTACCAAAAGGATCATGAACAAGTTTAAGTGTATTACTTAAAACAGTGTCGATTATAGAAGAATAGTATGGCTCAGGTGCCCACTGAAGACATTTTTGAATAATACAACAACCCTGACGATTTTTGCATACATCGACGCAGTTTTCAGAAAACTTTTCGTATAATAATTGATTAATAAGTTCAATTTTACCTTTAACCTTCTCATTTTTTTCACCATCCTCTTCCCAGAAGTTAGATTGACGAGCTGCAGACAAAAGACGGGCCACGGCATGACTACCATTAATATCTTTAGATAATTCAATGATGCATTCAGAAAAATGTCGCGCGCTTAGTTCCACCTCTTCTAAACTTTTCACGTAATCAAGTAATTTTTGCATAACCCTTGTTCCATTGGTGTCACAGGATATCTGAGGTATATCATTCCTTAATTCATACAAAAGTAAGAGTATTTCTGAGAAATTATTGTCGACACCGAGAACGTAATCAACTGAGCCCAGAGTAGGGGATATGGAGCCACCATTCTGCAATAAGCACAAGGCGTGTTGCATCAGTTCACTGCCATTAGCATCCAGCGATAAGCACTTACATTTTGAAATAAGAGCATGTACAAATGTATTTCGAAAATGATATTTTTGCCTTGATACATCATTGTCAACGGTATTCTCTTCGAATATCTTGCAGGCATCAACAATTTTCATGGCATCTCGAAGACCATTTGAATCTCGCATACAACAATCAATAATATGACTTACTTTTTCAGTATCCGTAGCTCCTGTCATGACAGCATCATCTGTAAAATCCTTGGGTCCATTCTGGCACGTTTTGTCGGTAATATGCTGCTCCATACACCTTATACTACTATTAATGTCCGCAAGTTCCTTTAAGAGCTCCTGCCTCCTAGCGTAGAGCCCTGCAAGGATTTCTTCGTCTGAAGACATTGCTTGCTTTTTCACCTTTTTCTATCGCTGTCGTTTTGCCCTTTTATAAAAAAATAAATAATATATATATATATATATATATATATATATATATATCAATGTATATATAGTTGATTTTTTTTTTCAAGTTCTCTCGGGGGTCGGCGAGTGAAGCGCGTGTGTATGAGTGTCGTTTTACGGAACTAAAATTGAGTGAGAAGATGAAAGCAACAATAACAATAACAATAGTAATAAAAAGGCAAACCAGGGAGGTACGTATTCACGGAACAACAACAACAACCAAAAAACATTATGAAGGAATAAATTAACCTTACATATATTTCACCAATCAAGAAAGACAAAAAAAAAAAACTTTAAAAATTTTTTTTATGAAAAAATTGTAGATAGAAGAAGCAATTAATAAAAATTAAGAAAAGAAAAAAAAAAAAGAAACGTTTTCAAATTGTATTTTTTGCCGAATACTAAATACCATTAAAAAAAATAATAAGAGCAACTTTTGATGTTTTTTCCATAATTAGAGAAAAAATTAGATATGAGCCATGCAATGGGTTTCCGATACACGACAAAGATGTTTGTATTTTTTATACAAAGAATCATAAATTTTGGCTCTTTCAGAATCTGGGCTATACTCTGTAGAGAAACCACTGCACATGTGTTCTTCAGCCGTTTGCACACTCTCATACAAACCTGCTGCTGTTGCAGCAAACATGGCAGCGCCAAGAGCACAAACTTGATTTGTTTGACAAACACTCACAGGCATGTTTAAAACATCACTGAGTATCTGCATGACAAAGGGTGATTTTTTTGCTATTCCTCCAACGGCAATAACACAATCTATACGAATACCCTTCTCTTGGAATCGATCAATAATTGCCCGCGAGCCGTACGCTGCAGCTTCCACAAGGGCACGGAAAATATGCGGTGCATCTGATCCCAAATTAAGCCCACTTAACACTCCTTTGAGAAGCAAATTTGCATCAGGTGTTCGTCTTCCATTAAACCAATCCACAGCAATGATATTCCTTAAATTTGGTTCAAAATTGATAGCTTGCGAGCTCAGTGAATCAAATATGCTATTTTTGTACTCATCAGATAATTTTTCTTTTGTACTTTTATCAATAACAGTTGATTTTGCCAGAATTTCTCTGAGAGGATACGATAGCAACGAGACAAACCAAGCAAAAATATCACCATAAGCTGCCTGTCCTGCTTCAAGACCAATTAGTCCAGGAAGTACCGAACCATCTACCTGACCACAAATACCATGTATGAAGCGATTGGCCATCTCCGTGTATGACGCAACCATAACATCACAGGTAGACGTACCCATTACTCGAACAAAAGTATGTTCCTTAATACAAGCACCAACTGCCCCCACGTGGCAATCAATGGCTCCTCCTGCCACAATTACACTTTCTTTAAGTCCTAGACGCTTAGCCCACTCCGATGAAAGACATCCAACGGGTGATTCAGCTGTAAATGTGGAAGAATTCATTCTTGATCGTATTACACCCAATGCTGGGTGAAGTTGAGAAAAGAAAGTGCAAGGTGGAAATCCACCCCATTTTTCGTTCCACATTGCCTTGTGACCGCAGGCACATCGACTTCGTTTAATCTCTGAAAATGTCTTGACACCAGTAACTAACGCAGGGAGCCACTCACACAACTCTAATAGAGCATATCCGTGTTCTCGAACATCCTTATCGTGAAGGAGAACATGAAGAGCCTTTGACCAATACCACTCTGGTGAGTAAACACCACCTGAATAGGCAGTGTAGTCCTCCAATGATATCTTACACATGGCATTTATTTTCTCAGCTTCCTGTACAGCAGTGTGATCTTTCCAGAGAATAAACATAGCATTGGGATTTTCTTTAAATTGCTCATATAAAGCCAGTGGCACACCTTTAGCATCAACAAAAGAAGGAGTACTACCAGTGGTATCAAATGCCAAACCCACCACTGCATCTCTAACATGAGGCTCACACTGTGTCAAGGCCTCAGAAACAACAGACTCCAAGGCTTCAATGTAATCCAAGGGATGCTGACGGTACTGATTTCTGAGAGGATTGCAGAAGGCCCCAGTGCTCCAACGCTGATAGGACTTGACTGCTGTTGCACATTCCTTTCCATCACTTGCTTGAACAACAACAGCACGGGCAGAGTCTGATCCATAGTCGACTCCGATAACGTAGATATTATCCAGATTCATTTGACTAAGTTTGTACTTTCATAAAATCGACGTGAGAGAGAGAGAGAGAGAGAGAGGAAGAAAAAAGAAAAACAATGACAGAAGACGAAAACATATTGGGCTAGGTTACAGTTGAAGAGAATAAGAGTAAAAATAAACTAGTCCCACAACAACAAGAACAATATTATCACCATTCATATTTACACACATTTTTATTCACATATATACATGAAAATATATGTGAATAAAAATAACTCTACTAAACAACAACAAACCAATAACAATAAAGTCCTTAATAATAACAAAAAAATTGCATGTCTATATCTATGTATATATAAAAAAAATTACAGGGAGTTACTTAAGAGCTTCGACGTCGCTTTTGGGGAGGTTCCAAGGAGTCTGTGAGAGAACCTGTGGATCGTCGAAATAGTCTCGATCCCATGTCTAAAAGGGTTCCCCACACAGTTCTATTTCCATCCCCATTTTCGGATATTGTAGAAAAAAAAGAGCCATCTTTTGAGATCGTCTCATTCTGCGTTACCGAACTCTCCCTTGAGCTCTCGTGATTGGTAAACAGTCTATCATCTTTTTCTAGTCGTGAGCAAAGGATAGCTTTGGTTCCAGAAATTGGCAGGTTTCGTCCGCGTAATTTTTCCCTCAACTCAAGAACAGTCATGTTACCGTATATGGAAGAGGTTCCTTCTAATAACACGTGATTTGCCAGAAATTGACGCGGTTGCGCTTTTTGCCGACGGCGTGGTCGAGAAGAATCTGACGCGTCGGAAGAGTCAACTTCTTTTTTATCCTCGCCGCTAGACAACGAATCCAAGGAATCTTGGGATATGGAATCATCGTGCACGAATTCATGTAAAAATAAGCAACACCTCCGGAGAGCCTTGTAGAGTTCCATTGCCTCCACATGTGTCTTTGGTGAACGTAGATTGCCGGAACCATCAGCCATAATATATCCACCATATGAAACAAGGAGAGCCTCATCAATGATCCTTTTGGATGAGCTCTGCGGATTATCTGTAGCAGATCTGTTTGCATTATCCAAGTCATCCGAAGAGGGTGAAATGAGGAGTCTCGATAGGCGAGATGGCCTCGGGTGTGGTGAATCCGTTAGCTCGTTAAGTAAAGCTTCATCATCCGGTAAGTAAAGCAACCTTCTCTTTGTTGCCATCTGTTTTATATGACCACCTTATCTTATTTTTTCAAAAGTATATAAATATACATATATATATATATATATATATATATGTATTCGTTGTTGTTGATACGACAAGGAGAGCAGCAAACAACCAAAGACACAAGAGATAACACTAAGGAGAATGAATGAAACAAGGAGAGTACGTGGCAGTAAAGTAGAAGAATTTTAAATAGGAGAAATGTCAAAAAAAAAAACACCTTTGCTTTAAAAAATAATTTCTTTTCCAAAAGAAGTAAAAAAAACAAGATGATTATTGGGGGATGACGAATCACCAACCAAGTCTACTAAACCTTTTCTTTTTTAGTAACAAAAAAAGAAAAAAGAAAAAAAACTTAAAAGGGTCCCCTACTTGCTAAGGCTCAGTAAGAAAAGAATAATAGTGGAAATAGTATTAATAACAATAACAATAATAATAACAATAAACACACACACCAAACCCAGGAATCAAATGCTTCGTAATTCATAGAAAGAGTAGAGATAAATAGATAATTAACAATGAAAATTTATCATCCTCTTAGAGCCCGCTGACAACGAAGGACACCTTGAGAAACGTTTGGCATCCCTGGAGCAAGAAAGTTGGCCTTACTATAATCATCCAGAGCTTTTTGCCATTTCTCCAAACCTTCGTGTGCTATAGCGCGGCGGACAAGTGCCTTCACATGATTCGGATCAATTTGAAGAGCCTTTTCACAATCGCTGATGACCTGTTGATAGCTGTGCGTTTGTTGATAGCAGGCAGCCCGGTTTGCATAATAATTTGCAACTTCTTTATCTTTCTTGTTGGTACTGAGTTCAGTGGCACGAGTGTAGAAAAGAATTGCATTCTCATACATTCCAGCTGTAAACATGGAGTTACCGATTGTCTTAGCCTCCTCAGGAGTTTTGCAAGATGCTGGTGTAGCCTTCTCATTCCGTTTTTTTAGCAAGTTATTCAGATTTTGCAGCTTTTCTTGAACTTCCTCATTATTTGGTTCAACCTTCAGAGCTTCACGAAAAGTTTTTAATGCCTCATCGTATTGTTTTAGTGCTTCCAAAGCCAGACCCTTGCGAAAGAAACCTTTTAACCATGTTGGTCTGGCAAGAATGCAGCTTTCTGAATCCTCCAGTGCCTTGGTGAAGTTTCCCAGGTTTTGCCAACAAGCAGCACGGTTTGAGTATAAGGCGGCTGACCCTTCACCAGGCGGGCTGGCGTCTATTGCCTTTGTGTACCATTTAATGGCTTCCTCAAATTTTTTTGCCTTGAATGCCTCATTACCTTTTGATTTTAACTCATCGGAAGACATTGCACTTGTAAAAAAAAGTATATGTATATATATATATATATATATATATATAGTAATTGGTTTTGATTAAACTTCACATCGTTCAATCAAAAGAAAAGCAAAAAAAAAATATAAAAAAAATAGTAAACGTGATTTGTAGTCTTATTACCAGCAAAAACATAAAAGTAAAGAAAAAAAATCATCCGCATCGGTGAGAAGGAGGAAATACGCCGATGTATATATAAATATAAATACACCTTTATTGATCAATACAAAGAAAAGAAAAAATTTAACGTTGCAGAAAATTTGAATCTTTATTCGATTTATTGTTTTCACCACTTGGTTTAAATTTTTTTTTTTAATTTCTTTCATTTTTTATTTTTTGCTCTATTAGCTCGTCGGATTCACTCGTTTGATCAACACAGTGTATATTGGGCTTTCTTGTTGTGAATCTATGAGTCACATTAATTAGTCATTTTCCATCTGGCATTGATGAGGCCCTCGCCAATTGCATCTGTCAATGTTCGAGGAGTGGATTTCGGATTTGCTGTCTTGTCCGCTATCGAGGATAGTATAATGGAAGCAATTCTCTGTAAATCTACAGAAATATCTGGATGTATTTGGGCAGTCTCTTGAAATGCATCTTCCACAAATCTGCTTGAAAGACAAGTGCAAAGCTTCATCATACTTCGTGTCAAGTTTGGTGCTAAGGAGAACAAGAGCCTACCAGAGGCAAAACCTTTCAATATTGTGCGCAATAGCTGTGAAAACAAGACATAATCTGTCGTCCCAGTTTGCTCAAGAAAGGATACCAAGGTATCAACTACTGTCGTTCCTATTCGTTGAGTGGTCACCGACTCGGAGTTTAGGGCAAACAACAGTGTTGACAAGAGTACATCTGAGCGCGTGGAACTTGCAAACTCTGCCACAAATGCCTCAGCACATAATTGAAAAGCATCAAAGGCACTTTCAGTTAATTCAGGAAAAACCAGATAATGTTCATCCAATGATGACAAAAGAATTACCAATGTAGATATAGAACAAGAAGCAAGAGGCTGCACCACATGAGATGGAAGATCACATTCCATCATTTTCCATCGAGCCAATTCACACAAAAATTTAAATATTAAACGCATTAGACGCACCTTGTTGTCCTCTCGGTCATCAAATATCCATATGGAGTCATTAGAAAGAGACTTTACATTCAAATTCAAAGTTCGGCAAATACCCTCCATGAAGTATACCATTTGTGCGTCAGAAAGTTGTAAAGAGCATGACAAAAAGAATTGCATCATCATCTCCGTGCACTGAATAGTCATCTCCTTCTCATCTAATCTCTTCTCAACGACTTCAATAATGTGTCCACAAAGAGTCGCGGTATCATCAAAAAACAAACTCAATAAATTGCTATCTTGTAAAGAGACACATAATCCCGCAAAAGATGCTACCTGTTCAAGACAAAAGTCCACATCCACAGAAGCCACAATACTACTATTCAGATCAAAGCTAGTTAATACGGAAGCAAAACAATTTCTAACCAGTTCCTCTGACTCACAACGAATCCAAAAACCAGCTAATTCCCCTCTTGTAGTACCAAAAAATCTAAAGCCACCTGTCACCATGTTTTCAACTATTCGCATCACTTCCGAAGATTGTAAAGGAGAATGGAGACTCTTTTCTCGTGCAATAATATCCAAAATACGACACGACGCGCGTAAAACGTTCTCTTCAAAGGGGAAAGTTTGCATCGATTGAAGAGCAAAGTTGACACATAATAGCAAACTTGTATCACTTGACAAGGGTAAAGACGGTGCTCCTAGTCTATGAGGAATGCTGTACACGGCAATAAATGTACCCATAACCTCTAATAAAACGGTGACTACTGCTGGGCTAGCGTCAGACAAATGGTTACCAACGTGACTCAGAAAGTGTGGCAGAATCGACATAACGCGAAGAACTGGGTGTCGTTCTGTCCAGCTTATCGACGAGAAGCAAGGGGGAATTGAGGCAGTTTCATTCTTGATATCATCAGCTAAGAACGCATTGATTACACCAAAGAGAACCCAAATACTTTCCTGTAACTGAATCCGTTCTCCTTCACCCTTTTCGTTCATGTCAGTGTACTTTGCAAGTAACATTTCTAGAGCCGCATAAAGCAACTCAGACGCCTTTTCAGGATTTAACCTAGCAATGTATCCAACAAGTTGTATATGAGAGGCCGTAAATGTTTCCTCAAAGTGCTCCGCGACATCCAAGGAGTGAGCAAAGGACATCTTCACCAACAAGAAGCAATGTAAAACTTCAGCTATAGATGAAGCTATAGTTTCATGAATTTTTTTACCATTTCGTGTGTTATTTAATGTTAGTTTAAATAAATAACTAAGTGTCTCATTTAAAGCTGCCATAATATTTTCATCATCTGGATGCAATCGATCAAGCTCAATAAGCATTTTACAGAATGCTGAAAGCTCTAAAACACACGTTACATCCACTTCATCCATCGCAAAAATGTCCCCAAAATTTTCCACTATCCTACTAATACCCGCCAGAGCCAAGCAAATCGTGCTACACACATTCTCTTCCTCTTGCTGCTGATGCTGCTGCTGTTGTTGTTGTAGATGTCTCTCGGCTGCTCGCTTCAGCAAGTCTTGAACCACATGAAATAACAACGTTAAAAACCTCTTACAATAACTTAATTGCTCAGATACATCCCACACATTCATCATAAAGCCACTAAAATATTGGATAAACTCAACAATAGTACGACGCTCCACATGTACGCCAGATATATTGCCTTCACAATACCAATTCCAAAGTAGTACTTCAATGGCTACAGTATGCCCGGTAGGAGAAATGATGCCCCGAGTTAAAAGAGACCTCCACCAATCACCCGAAACACGAAAACAACAGGTCTGTATACCTCCAGAATCATTCCCATCAACGCAAGCATCCTCATCCTCAAAAAAGGTATGAAGGTGCCATGAAAGTAAAGAAGACAGACAACTAAGAAGCTCCGCTACAGACCTAGGGGTTTCCATAGGACTACCAAATGAGCAGACCAACAGGGAGTTAAGCAAAGGCGCCAAACCTTCACTCTCGAAGGCAAACCTACATGAGCGATGAAAACGCATCGTCTTTCGTCGACCACGTGAGTCAGAATTATAAAGTCCAAACTCTGAAATCGTTTGCATCACAAAGTTTCGAACAAAAACAACCTTTAACTCTGATGCTCGATCATGAAGAAGAGATATTAAGTCTCTTAGTGAATCCGAAAAACGCTGATTATCCAAAGCCTCTCCGTTAGCACAACCTAACTTAACCATTACAGCAGCAAGCATCGCTGCTTCAGAAAGAACAGGCCGCCATGCTGGGGATATAAAACTATCTCCTTTAGATTCAACATATCGAAATACAAATCCAAAGAGTTTGTCCTTTTCATTGCACCAAATTTCAGTATGTCGAATAATGTAAAATTTTAGCAAACGAAAAGAAGCGAAATGCACGTACGTCTCATCCAGTTGAGTTACGTATGCCTCGAGAATACAAATCGTATCTTGCACGGTCGATGGGTCATCAGAAAGTTGTAAATGGCGCATTAGATTCTCCGCACCAGAGTGATTTCCATCCTTGAGGAAATGAGCGACACGACGAAGCTCTTGACATAGTAGTTCATTCATCTAATAATAATAATAAATATTAGGAATAACAAGTATTACCTGAAAACAGCGTAGAAGAATGTGTAACTAATGGTAGAGACCAAATAATAACAATAATAATAATAATAATTCAAAAAAAAATTACTAGAGGCTTTCAGTAGGGCCTAAAATGAAGGGCACAGAGAAGTTTTACCTTTTAAAAAAATGCTACGGGGATCGGCAAAAGTGCATTTGCGAACGCCAGAAGGTTTTGAAACGTACACCGACTCACTCTATTTTCTGATGAACAGCGGAGTGCGGCAACACGGAGAAGAGTTTTTATCGCTGGTAGATCTACACGTTCGCTTGCCAAACGGATAGCATTCTTCCATTCTTCAATAAATGTATCATCAACAAAATCATTCGACAACATATTCTCAATAAAATAAAGGTCCAAAGTAGCACCACCATTCACAGCAATAGGTGATAAAGTCAAATTGGAGACAGTCAACGGTTCCTCAACAGGAATTTTTTCACCCCTAGAAAAGGCATTCTTTAACGAAAGTTGCACATCATGTCGCTCGTGTTTTTGTCCTTGCGGTACGTGGGTATCAACATGAAGTCCAGTGGCTTGAATAGACATTCCACGAACATCAGATAAAACAATATTAGAGACTGTTTGAACATTAACTGTCCAAAGGGTTCTCTCTTCTAAGTTATCCTTTAATCCCAATTCCTTCAATCTTTCCATGTCTGTTATATTTCGTTCAGTTACGAGAAGGGGTTGAAGTACATGTTGTACACAATCGCACATAGAATTCAGATCCGTACCCATCATTGAGGAAGCAAAAGTGAGAGGAATATGAAATTCAACGCATTTACCCCGTCCCATAAATTTTTGTGTCTCCTTTGGATGTAAAGGATGGCGCTCCAAAATGGTAACACGAAGACCTCTTGCCTTGTAGTTTCCCTTTTCAAGTTTTACACAAACCTCCTGTAATATTTCCTTGGTTATTTTCCAAATATCATTAATAGATGAAGGTCTTACAGCATAATTCATAGAGCATCCAACCGTCACGGGTATTCGCTTTCCAAGTAGACGTTGATTTTTTTCATCCCCTGTTCGAGTCACCACACGGGAGTCTATTCCTCGACAGAGATTGTACACTGTTTCCCCCGCTTTCACCCCAAGAGCCCGCTGAAGCTGTTGCTTCGTTAACTTCTGAACATGTCGACACAGAACGTTTTCTTCTTCTTCCTCCTCCTTCTCCTCCTCCTTTAGGCCCTTACTATCAGAGTCTTTATGAGCTGTAATAAAGCGTTTCAATAAAGGATATAACTTTGCTACTGTGGTAGGTCCAATTCCATGTATTTTTTTTAAAGACAGAGTTTCTATGATATCGGATGCATGTTCTGGATAAATAATATGTATGCCGTTTGGTTTTGCTAGAGTTGTTGCTATTCGTGCAGTCATAATATTTGGGCCTATACCACAAGAAACTGTACAACGAGTAACTCTTTCAATCTCTAAACGCACGTTACTACAATACTCAATAACCTTACTTATCTCACCTGTGTTAAAGGCAATCATGACCTCATCCACACTCAAAACTTCAATAGCTATACTTACAAAATTAGGACACATTTCAAAAAGAATATTGTAAAAACATGTAATCACCTCTTCGCAACGAGACAAATCGTACTTAAGAACTTGAAGGTTTGGACATAACTCCTTGGCAGCGTTCACATACATTCCCGCTCGTACACCAAAAGCTCGTGCAACGTAATTGCAAGAAGAAATATCACTGTTAAATTTACCAGCGGCAATGCACACTGGCTGGTTCAGCAGATGCGCATTTTCGTCCTTTGTTAAAACAACGCTACAAAAGAAAGCGTCCATATCAAGATGTGCAAAAAGGGACTGAGCACTCAGCACTCCATGATTCCACTCTGGATGATGTACAAACCATTCCTTAAACAGGTCATGAGCCTTTGTCTTCCATTGTCCAATAAAATGTAACCGTGAGTGCTGCTGAAAATGCTTCAGGCTATTCAGTTGTTCTTGAGGCACCCATCTCTTTTTTTCCTCGCCCCCGACGCTCATCCTCAAGAATCACCTCAACAAAACGACTAAAGACTTCACGAGCTCCGCTCTCGGGGCTAAACTGTTCGTCTAAATCCCGCAGGAGAACGTCCAGTACTGACTCTGGAACCGAAATTCCCTTCCCATCTGACATGTGAAATGCCAATATTTTTTTGGCCCGTCACACAAACAAACAACAGAAAAACAAAGAAGAAGAAGAAGTGAAACAAGGAAAAAAAAATGAACATGGTTTGGGATACATATACCATTACAAGAGAGAATTTTAAATAACATGTAACAAAAACATTAGATGTCGATGAAAAGCAAGCCCATGCAGACACAGACAGAAACCCAAAGACACAACAAGGCAGTTAAGTAATATACTTTATCATTTTCCCTTCAACAAAAACAACAAGAAACAAACAAACAAAAAAAGAAACTCTTTTCTTTTCCGCGGTTAACACGGAAAAATAAAATAAAAAATTTAACACAAGTATATATATATATATATATATGTATTACGTTGCCTTCGTGGATGTGTTTCTGTATACATAAAAAAAAGAGCTTTCATTTTTCCCTCCTCTCTCTCTCTCTCTCTACCCTCCTTTTTTTTTCGGTGGGTATTTACTTTCATCACTGTACATAAAGCAGAGCATTCATCTTTCCCCAATATCCCCCTAGTGGAATTGAAAGAACGGTGACTCCAGGGTGAAGAGTCTCGCCCCGAATCAAGTGCGAGGCACTTGCCACCAAAACACCTTCACTATCCCTAACTTCAAAAAAAAAGACAAGGCTCTCATTTGTTGCGCTTTTTTTCCGCTCTGTTAGCTGAGCGGGAAAAAGCATGTGAAACACGCTACCAGCAGCGCAAACAGTCTGGGTTTCTCGAAGTTCAGATTCAGTACCCACATCATCTCTGGAGTCCCACACCTTTAAGGTAAGAGGTTTTAGCTCACCATTACTCAACAGAACAAGGTTGTAAAAGCGAAGCAGAATACGGACAGGTGTTGCATCTATACTGTACAATGGAAGGTGTCTTTGGTAAAAGGCGTTCATGAGACCCTCACGAGCAAGAATTTCTCGTAGTACGACATTGTCCCGGTCCCAATAGAATTCTTCAAAAAATACTCTCAGACGTTGACGTGTTGCCTCCCGCTTGATTCGTAAACGATTCGTTATAGATGCTTCCTGTTGACGCAGGTATCTAAATAAGTCATCTGGTTCAGAAAGCGATGGCGGTTCTTGTACTGCTCCTCTCGTCCGCCACTGATCCGCGCGTGAGATGAGACGATCAAACAGTGCATGAAGGTTGTCCATCGCCAAGGATGCATTTTTCTCAAGTCGATGTCGACCATTAAACTCCTCAAAAATTAATATCATCACCGACCGCTCGTACACCTCGCACTCAGTCATCCGTTGTCGAGCCAAAGGTTCCAGAATGCGGATCAGATCCACCTCGTACTGCTTCAAGAGCTCCTCACTCGACATAAAGCGCATCGTTGCCTGACTCATACGAAGCTCGTCAGAGCAATATGACACATGACGGTCCATTCCCCGTGTGTACGCCGTCGCACGGATTGTAAGCTCGGCATCGTTGATAATGTCCAATCGTCCGGCACGTTCGTCCACCTCACACGCGCGTAATCGGTAATAGACAGTGTGGAAGCTGTCGCACAGAAAGTCCCGCCGCGTCACCTCACAGCTTTCCAGTCTAGCACGTGCCGTCTCTTCGCCGTGTAAGAGTGAGCAAACGGCGATGTCGGCGAGCCCACGCCGCCACTCTGTGTGCACAACGTGTCGGTTCCAACCCTCCACGAGGGCAAGGATCATCGCGTAGACGGAAAAACGTTCCCTCCACTCCTCCGTCAACACCCGCGCACGCCCCGAGCGCTCCTCGAGTTCAAAGGTGCGCGTGAGGTGAGCCGCGTGTTGTCGCCTCCATTGCGAGACGGCGAGCACCTGCCGCTCCTCCTCCGCCCGCGCGGAGACGAGGGCCAACGTGACGCCACGGGCGGCACACTCTGAAGAGAAAAGGGACACCCACGCGTCGCTCGCTGCCGACTCCACGCACCGTCGACGGAGCTCCTCCTCCTCGAACATACGCTCCAAAAGGCTGTCACGAATACCGGCGTCAAAGAGCTCAACCAGACACATGCGGTCCTCCCACTCCATCACGATGAGGTGGTTAATATCGCGCTGGACATCAACAAAAGAGTCGTGCACAAGACGCCCTTCCCATATCCCAGCTGCCGCACGACACTCTGCCTCGACGATCCGCTGCCGTAAGTATCCCTCCTCTGCAAGGAGCACGACTGCAGACTCCAAAATACGCTGAGACCACAAAAAGTCATCATACTGCTTTTGTATCCCAGTGTACTCTGCGTTCTCATGCCTCCAAAACTGTGTAAGTGTATTTGAAACAGTATGATAGAAGTTATCAAATATTTCATCGCGTTGGTTAATGATACGCCATTCCATATAGTGACGCTCATCAAGCGCATTTAGGCCGTACCTCCACTGATCTGACAGGCAAAGTCGTTCATAGTTTTCAAGATGCTCTAAAAGGGCCACTCCCTCAATTGGTGGAGGCAAAGACTTAAACACTGCTCGCCATGACAAAAAGAAATCTACACGAAGACTTTGTCGCTGCTCCATTTCAAACCTCTCTATTATAGAGCGTATGTTTTCTTCCTTTATTGGTAGCATAAGCATTCGCTCAGCGAACACCCTTTGTTTGTCATCATTCTTCAAACGTCGACGCATCAGTGAGGCACGCATAACAGATGTTACAACTAGCCTCGCGACAGCGTTCTCCTGATCATTTGCTATCAGACTGAGTTTAAGTAAGTAAAGCTTTTCCAGCGCACAGCGGTCACGTTCTTCCTCCGCACTGAGCATGGCAGTATCACGAAGGAGGGTTGAGGCAGACGTACAGGCCCATAACGTCACGCGATAAGACTGTTGACGTAGCAACTCCATGTCAATCTCCCGGCCCACTGAAAGAAATCGTCGATGCTGTATCTCTTTTCGGTTAAAAAGCTCCATTTCAATATTTCCTTGGCGAAATATCGACTCCCGTGCTGTAATATAATAGACATTTCTAGCATTCCAAATAGTGCAACGTGTTTTCCAAAAGTCTTTTAAAATAAGTGACCTTTTGTACATTTCTCGCCCAATCAAACTACTCGACGCTATAATGCAAGTGAGCAGCGATTCGGCTGTTGACTCTAATGCAAACCGGCACCTTCGTTCCTCCTCCCATACGAGGGAACGCTCCTCTGTCAAATAATGCTCATGAAGGTACCCGCGAAGTATCTTTACGCGTGAACGTGTTTCTTGGCTGTCAACGACTCCGCGAAGCTGCTCCTCTGAGGCAAAGACTTCGGAAGTAGATTTCAGCTTTTTCAATTCCCGCAATACTTGACGTGTCCGCCAATTTCCATTTGACGGCATTGACTCATTCTTGACCGCAGAATTATCCTGTAACTCGGACACCATATAGCAGAGAACAGCATGTAGAGATGCACATTCAGAATCTGCAGTTGATGTCAGCATTAAACCATGCTGCACACATAAATAGAGGTGGTGTAGAAAAACATCATGAAAGCAATCAAAGTAAACACAAAAACGAAAAAGAAAAAAAAAGAACAGCTGCAAAATAGTTAACCAAACAAACAAACAAAAAAAAATCAACAACTTTTTTTTTTAAAACATGAAAAGAGAGAAACCTGCATAAAGTAAAGTACATAAAATCACAGCTAACGAAGAAAGGTAGGTAGAAACACAAAACTAATAGTCTTTCTTTTCTTTTGACATTAACAGAGAGAAGGAAAAGAAAACCAGTGTGATATTCTCTCACCCAACCTTCCCCCACCGTCCGTCATTTTATCCTTATCAAGAGAATTCAGATATATATATATATATATATATATATATATATATATATATATATGGCTTTTTGAGCACAATGACGCCAAAATTTTGTTGTTGTTGTTGTTTCTTTGTTTATGCGCTAGCAGGGAGCTTACGAAAACACAAGGAGCGGTACAGCGTTGCGAGGTCCATTTCACCACGAAGCAAATAAAACCCTTTATTTTTTGCTGAGTCCTTCTTGAAGTCCTCGTAAAAAAGACGAAAGGACTTTGAAAAGTCGTGTATCTCCTCCAAGCCATAATAGGCCGCCCGCTCACGAACGTATTCTATAGGAACAACGTATTCATCACAGTCGACAAATCCATCCAAAGAGAAGCGATACCGTGTTCCCATTAATAATTGTTCGCCTTCCCACTGAGGATCAGAATCAAACCGAATAGTAAAGAGTCCACTACTCTCCACCCGTCCTTCTCGAACACGCTCCGAAAGTGCATTAGGGTCGACTGTGGTCGCTATAAAAACACCAAACGGCGCCAAAGCTCCAGCTATGGCACCAAAAAGCATATCTATGCGCTCCAATGAGTCACATGCATAATGAAATGCAAACTGGATGGAGACCACGTCAAACTCTCCATAGTGCCTTGACTTGGGAAGCTCATGATGGAGAAACGAATCACTAAAGCAATCACTGACAGTAAAGGAAGAAGTACATGCGGTACCTTGCGCAAGTTTCTCGTATCGTTTCTGTGCCTCTGCAATGCACTCTGGTGAAACATCATGGCACTCCAAGTAAGCGGTCTTTACTAAGCGTTCTCTTGGTAGTTTCGATGTTGCGAAATTCAACTCTGGACTTTGGGAATGAAGCCACTTTCCCAAGTCACCTCCACGGCCACTAGCTAAGTCAAGAACAGCAGCTTCACGGCGATTCGTATGATGTTTTACGTTGTCTAGGGCATACTGAATAAGGGCCTTTTTTATATAATTGCTAAAAAATCGAAAAGGGGTTTCTTTACTATTCAAGTCCCCTGCACGTTTTCGCGCAATCTCATCATAAGATGCTGCCGTTCCAAATCTATCCATCATTTATGAAATTTTATTATGTACAAATTCCTTTATATTGTTATTAAGGATCTTAGCTACACGCTTAGAAAATAAATAATTAAGTCAAAATTTACCACCTGAAAAATGGCAAATACAACCACAAATTAACACTCAAAAACCGAATGTCAACAGTGAAACCGACAAAAAGCAATAACAAACAACAACAACAAAAAAAAAAGGGGGAAAAAAAGACGAAAATAACAATCAAAACGAAAAGAAATAAACACCGACATAATAACAATACAGACACAAATGTAAATATATATATATATATATATATATCCGTACATATGTACAAGCGAAAAAAATATGTGGCATACTACGCATATTAAATTGGGTAAAACTAGAAGACACATCCATTGATGCTCTTTTTCATACTTTTTTTTTGTTTTTGCTATCTCAAGAAGGAGCAACCTTTTTGCAGCAACACGGGCATATCTGCCTTGGGAAAAGAAGCAAGAAAACATCTTCAACAATAAACACAAAAAGAGAGAAGAAAAAAGGGATTATATATATATATATATATTAGCCAACCTATTGAAGCATTTCGATTGCATTGTCAATAGTTCGCATAACAATGGCTGTGGCTGTGATGATTTCGCCTCCGTTGGAGTCTGTGGCAAGCTGAAAGCCGCAAACGCGCAGAAGTTGAAGCGCCGGAGGAACCGCCGAAAGTTTAACACCAAAAGCTCTCGTCGACGTGCGCAGCGTCCGTTTGGATGTGTCGAATGGGTTTTGTCGAATGTTGGTGAGAATCGTACGCAGAAGCGCGGCGCTTTCCCGCGCGGCTTCGGTGTCCGCGTGTTGACGTATGGCCGCGACGAGTTGCGAAGTCTCGGCGGCCGTTGGCACCTTTTCGCCAAATGCCTTTTGCACAGCGGCGGCGTCTGGTGTTGGCGTTGCTGCTGCTGCTGTTGCTGTTGCTGTTGGCGGCGCGCGAGGCTCGTCCCGCCGCCGTTGCGCCGCCGCGTCGAACTCCGCCTCCGCCACGCGCTTTGCCTCCTCCGCGGAGAGTCCGCCGCGCGCCAAACGGTCCGCCGCGATTTGAATCGTCACGCGCCGCCGCGCCGCCGCGTCCGCCTCGCGCTGCCGCCGCGCCGCCAACTCCTCCGACTCGCGCCGCACTTGGTCGAGCGCCTCGCGCGTGTCGAGCGCCCGGCGGGACATCACGGCCCGCCGCCGGTCCTCCTCGAAAGCCGCCTGTCGCTCTGCCTCCGCCTTGGCACGCGCCAAATCTCGCAACTCCCGCACCTTCGCCTCGCGCTCCGTGTCGGTCAGGACGCGACGCGCGCGCACAATCACCTCCACGCCATCCGAAAGCGGCGTGTCGAGCTCGGGGTGCCCCGCATGCATGGAAATCCACTGCGTGCAGGTGCCCTCATCCACGCATCCAGCTGCTATGGACTTCTTGACCGCATTCTCGCTGAATCCCTTCGCCATTAAGGCGTCAAGAAGCGCTTGACTCAAATAATACTTTTTCACATCCTCCTCTGAAGACGAGTCAGAAGGCAATGCTTCTGCGGGACGGGACATTTAAAGCTGCAAGATTGTAAAACTACGCTCTCTCTTTCTTTCGTACGGTGTGTGTAAATACTTCGCTTCTCTACGCAAGCTAAAAAAGAAAAACAAAAAGAAAGATAAAAGACTACTTCCCGTATTAAGCAAACAAGCAAACAAACAAAAGAAACATTCTAAGGAAAGGCAACGCCACAGAAATTTCCCTTTAAAAATAAAGTACGGTAAACAGCCAAAACACCAACAACAAAAAAGAACACATGGACCGGGAAAAGATCACCTATACAAACACACACATCGTAAATATGTATACACATGCATATGTATGCATGAAAAAGAAAAGAGAAGTCATCAATAATAACACACACACAAAAAAAAAAACTCATAACTCATCAACGAAAAACCTCCACCAAAGAGCCTCTTCTCGGGTGCACGCCACAGTGCTCGTTTCATTTAAACACTTGACAGGGACGGTTTAGAGTCACTGAAAAGAAAATCACTCCAGTCCACTTGCGCTTGAAAAGGCGCGGGAGGAGGAGGAGGAGGAGCAGAGGAAGCAGGGACAGGAGCAAAGGCGCCATGTGGTACAACCTCCGCTACAATCATTTCAATTGTTCGTCGGCTAAATGCGGCCACCTCACGCGCGCTGCTTAGCAGTAGAGGCGCAAGAAGCGGAATCGAACGTGTGGCTCTGTGATCGGATGAGAAGCCGTGTTGTATCCGTTCCAGCATGCGGAGCGCGTGGGGAATGATGTCTGCACTTTCTGTCGTCCGAATACCGCGCGCGAGGTGTTCCTCTGCCAAGGCACGCGCGGCGGGTGTGGCAAATCGCAGAGCGCTCTCCAAACATTGGAACGCCTCAGCGCACATTGGCGGGTCGGCGAGGCCGTTATCAATGAGGTGCGTCGGCGTGGTGTCGGCGAGACGTATGGCGCCGTTCTCCGCGAGGCGCGCGAGACGTTCAGCGGAAAGACGCCCCAATCGCGCGTGTGGTCCCCGCGCGTGGAGGCAGCGCTCGAGGAACGGGACGACGAGGTTGTTGCGATCCGCCTCCGTGACCAAATGGCGAGCGAGTAGAGCGAACTTGTCGAGCACGATCTCCGCGAGGGCGGCGCAGCGCTCGAGTGTGGTCGCCGCCCCCACGCCGCGCAAAAACGAGGCGAAGTAATCGCGCAGGTGTGCGTCAAACGCAGCGCCCGACACGCTCGCGCAGCATTGGAGGAGAATGGGAAGTGTGTACCGCAGCCGCTCCTCCGCGCTGTCTCGGCGCATCACGGGAATCACCCGACGCAGCACAACGGACTCCGCCAATTCGCCGCGTCCAATGGCGTCGTAGAGACCCTTCAACAGCCGAAAGCGCGCGGCGTCGTCGAGCGTGTCGTATGCCTCGAGCTCCGCGAGAAGGCGCAGCGCCGGCGCGGCAAACGGCGCCTCGCGCAGCACCGCGCCAAAGTCGGGGCGCGGCGCGCGTCGCAGAAACGGAAAATGCGCCTCGAGCTCCGCGGCCGCGGCGGCGCACTGCGCGGCGTGTCGGGCGGCGTCGTCCTCGCAGCGGAGAAGCGGCCGCCCGCCCATCACCTCCGCGGCGAGGAGGAGAAACGCGAAGACGTCGCCGTCGGGGACTGCGCGTCCGGCGGCCACGCACTCGGGCGCGAGGTAGTCGAGCCGCGGCGCCGCCGGACTGCCGAAGGGGTGCGGCCACACCGCGTCCGCCGGCGGCGCGGCGCGCGTGAGGTCGAAGAGGCACCACTCCCCCCCCGCAACGCACAGCGCGGCGGGGGACAAGTCGCCCACCACGTGCCCGACGCGCGCGCGGAGAAAGGCGACGGCGGACGCGCAGCGCTGGAGGCCGAGGAGGCGCTCCTGCGGCCCGACGCCGGCGGCGAGGCGCGGCGGGAGGGCGGCGGCGACGCGGTCCGTCACGAGACGCAACGCGCGGCCGTCCTCCACGAGCGGGCGGACGACGCGCAGCAAACACGGGTGGCGCAATCGCGTCAGGAGGGAGACGGCCGCGCGAAACTGCTCCAGCACGTCCCCCGCCTCCGTCGCGGAGGGGCAGCGAGCGGTCACCTCCCGCACGTCGAGCGAAAGAATCGACACGAGGTGCCCGGTGGAGAGCTCCACGGCGTCCTGAATGTGCCACAAGTCATTTTTGCCTCCGCGAAAGTGTGCACCGGAGGTTTTGTAATCGCTCAGAGGATCCTTCGCAAGCGCACTAGCCAGTGAATGTGTCACCTGGGAAAGCATCCCATGTGAAATCGCAAAAAGGTAGATGTCAAAAAAGTTTTTTTTTTTGTCTTGAGTATATCGAACACCCAATAAGAGAAACTCCTTGTTATGTTTTTTGTTACCACCTTTTTTTTTTATCGTAGTTGTTGTTGCGTTTCTTTTGCAAAAAAAAAAAAGAAAAAAAATTGCAAATCAATCGTATGTTCTTTCCTTAATAACTCAGGATTGCAACTGTTCTAGGCGTTGGTACTTATGACTGTATAAAATAAAAAAAAAAGAAAAGGGGAGGGGAAGGAATGAAAAGGAATTACAAAGGGAAACACTCTCAGAGAAAAATAATAATAATAATAACCTTTTTCGTAGTCGTCTTTTCTCGGAAAGCAAAAAAAGCAATAACAATAATAAGAAAACAGTATGCTCACAGAGAGAAAGAACAGAGTGAGACGAACAACAACAACAAAAAAGGCAGTGCATAAGATTGATAGAAATATAAATATAAAAAAAGAGAAAAAGAAAAGTGAAGGAAAGAAAACAACAACAAAATACAACGCCTAATATTCACTTGCCACAAACTATGCATACACGAATGCGAATGCTCATATTACTTAGAATATCCCAGTAACAGCAGCATTGTAACCGTTCTTGTTTGGGCAGAAAAAAAAATTTTTTTTTTGGAGGTAAAACGTAGCTGACACATAAAGAGGTAGAAAAAGAGGGTAAAGAAAAGAATATACATATAAGAATATATATATATATATATATATATATATATATATATATATATATGTACGAAGGAAGAAAGAAAAAACAACGTGCGCTTTACTTGAATTATGCGACGAATCTCATATTACTATCCTCTCCATGAAGTTTCCTCAACCGAGGGGTTCCCGCTGCGTGGCTCGAGTGTGATCGCGGAAAGGTGTGGCTCACCAAGTCGGTTATACGTGCAGCACCAAACGGTGCGGTGTGGGCATGGCGTGTGCACCGCCTCCTTCACCGATGGACCGCCAAAGAATGAGAGTACGGTTCGCAGTACAGCTTGATGGGCGACCACCAGCACACACTTGCGCGTCGCATGCAGATCAAGCAGAAGTGGCTCAAGACGTCGGGCAAGATCGAGGTATGACTCTCCATTCGGGTAACGAAAACCTACCTTGTCCGAGTGTCGGAAAGACTGTATCAATGGGTATAGTTCCTTAATCTCTTCATTTGTCATATCCTCACAAATTCCAGCGTGGATTTCATTTAAAGACTTGAATTTTTTCAGCTCCCCGTTTGTGAGAACCTCTGCGGAGGGTTTAGCAGTATGTCGCGTGCGTCGCAGTTGGCTACACCACACCTCAAACCCGACGTTAGCGTCCCAACACGTATCGCGTGAGACGAAGAGCTGCCTGTTATGCAATACTTGCTTGCGAAAAAAATCAGCGATGGTTAACGCATCATCTCTTCCTGAGGGGGTGAGATCGGGGTCACCGCCAAGGCGATCTTCAATGTTATACTCAGACTCTCCGTGACGCGTAAAAAAGACAGGGCAAGTAGAACGCATGGCTTCCTCTGGGCCACCCTCCAGGGGTTCATATAGATAAGTGCTGTGAAGTGAGGGAAGGCTATTGTTTAAATAGCTCGTGACTTTTGAACAAACAACACTGCCACGACTTCGTGTCGAGCGGAAGGCTGGCTGACTTATACAAACATCTATATAACCATCTTCAAGGTTTTCCGTGTCTCGCCATTTCTCACCAAACCAGATGTGGCGAAGTAAAAAAGATCCACGTGTCTTCATCATTTTTCGAAGCTTAGCATAGGCCTGCAGCGATTCGCAATCCACTTGAAGAATCGCCACAGGCACAGCCGCAAAGCCTAGTAAAGGATTAGAACTAAAATATTCATGTGCCTTGGAGATACAATCCTCTATATACCTTTCCCAAGCACTACTATCATCTTCAAATCGTTGCACCTCAACCCCGCGTTCGGTTGTTCCAGCTAAGAAAAACATCACACTCTCCCCACACCACCGTAAGTAATGCAATAGTTTTGTACAAAAAATACGGGCCACGAGTCCACATCGTTGCGAGGAACTAACAACAATAAAAACCGCACTCACCGATTGGTGCCACCGGAGGAGAGCAGAGTCACGGTCGTCATCGCCACAGAGCTGAAGAGGGGGAGAAAAGACACACTCCTTTGTCTTACGTGACGGACCATCAAAGCGACAAAAGTCAATGCTGTTCTCCGGTAGCGAACTATCAATGCTTAAACTACTCCGCAAAGGAACCGGCAAGTGGGTCATGCTAGTACTTGATCCACTCAAACTATAAAAGGTGAAAGCACAGGTCGCAAAGAAAAAAAAAGCAAAAGATTCCAAAATTTGAAGTAAAAAATAATTTTAAAAAAGGGAAAACTGAAACTGAAACACATACACAGATGGCATGAATGGTAAACACTTTCTTATTGCACAAATAGGAAACAAATAAAGACACACAAAAAAAAAAAAAAAATTCCTTCCACGTGAATTCCTTCACCAACGCCTTGCCAACACACACACACAAAAAAGAAAAAATCGAACAAAGACTTCTCAAAATAGGAAGCCCGTGCACAAACGCCACAGTTGTTCATCATCCTTTCGTTCCTTCCATTGACCCATCCTGCTCCCGCATGCGCTGAATGATTTCCTCCTGTTGCCTCAGCAATTCGCGACGCTTCTCATGCGGCATGACGCGCGGATTGGTGCGCCACCGCCTCGGTAGAAACTTAGCCGCCGCCATAAGGACGAGAAGGGCGGCGGTCTTTACGTATTCGTGTGTGTTTCCTCCCCCCGTCCCGCCCCGCCGGCGGAGTTGCAGCACGGCGGCGCAGTCGACACCATCGCGGCGAATAAATAACGCGACAGTGCGCACACCACGTTTAGGGCGGTCGATCCAATAGCCGCGCAGCGACGCAACGGGCGGACCGCACCCATCCACGTCGGCGTCCTCGCGCGATTGGAGTCGGATAGGAAGCGGTTTGGTGAGGAGCGCCGCTCTCGCCGTTCCCGCGCGTTGGGTTGGGGCGGGGAGGAGAAGCGACGCGCCGCACGCAAAGAGACGCAATCCACCGGCCGCCCATTCCGCCCGCATGGACGGCGCCGCGTCGGCCAACGACGGGGGAACGCAACGCGAAGGGGCACGCGAAAACAGCGCACGTGACTCCGCCCGTACCAAAAGTCCAGACAGCGTGGACTCGAGAACCAAACCGCCAAAAGGACGGCCATCAGAAAGCCATGAGACGCTCCAATTGCCAGCGAGCGGCCATTCCGCTTCACCCGCAGCGCAGATAGCGGCGGCGGTCACAACCAACAACAACACACGCGAAACAAACGTCATTATCTGCACTTCAACAATCGAAAAAAGGAAAAAAAATGCAAGTGAATAGGCATACTTATCACATACACACAAAAAAAAAAAACATATAAAAGTAAAAACGATAATACTAGCAAAATAGGATACACATACTACCAAAAAATATGTCACACTAACAGCAGTACAAAAAAAAAGAAAGTCATATAACAAGAGAAAAAGGAATAACAAACAAAAAAAAAACAGATTTTATCAAAACCTTCAGGTGCCATATGCTATTTTCTTGCTCTTGTTCACACTCCCTCTTCCGTATATGTATGCGTAGTATGTGTCGCTAATCAGATGACAAAAGCGTTCTTCGAGCAAATGACATCCAAAATTTACTACCTGTTCCATCCGGCTCTGGAAAAAGGAAGACGCGCTCCACCAGACGAGCGGCAGCCTCCATGCGCAACTGTCGCGCGTATGATTGCCACTCCTCGCGCGTCGCCACGTCGTCACTACTCGGAAAGAAACTACTAAACCGAAATCCTTTTTCGCCCGGAGACGCAAATGGTTCGGCGGCATATGTGCGTAGCGCGGCCTCCGCCTCCTCGCGCCGCATGCCAACGATCCTCTTTAGGCAATCGCTAAGATACGCCGTAACGTACAATATAACACGATCCGCAGAGCCTTTTATAGGAAAAGTACGAAAAAACATATGCGGCTTAAAGAAGTAGAGTGCCTCATCGACGACGTCCTGCTGCTCCGCTTCGTCGGCACCGGCAACGTCGTCCATTCGCGGTGACGGACCCGACGGGGTGTGGCGCGATGTTCGGCGCAACGGATACACACCACAACCAAAAAAAGAGCGTTCCTCGTAGCCATTCCACCTGCTAGGCATTTTGTAGGCAGCAGCTAAAGTCCATATATAAGAGAATAAGGCAGCAACAACAACAAAAAAGAGCAACAACAATATCGAACACCGCATTAAAGAGAAAACAATAGCAAAGAAGAAAACGAATGCAAGAACAAACAAAAAAAATGAGACAAAAATAAATAAAAAGTGGTTTCACATCAAGAAACTCAGCGTTCTAAGAAATCAATCGTTACGTGATGATCGTGTAGCCTGTGAAACATTCATCCGAAGTAGCTCATCAATTTTCCCACCCTTCGATTCCACCTCCAACTCTCTCTGATGACGCCACACACGCATTTTCAGCCCATCCTCTTCCATGATGCGCCGAAGCTCATTTTGATCATACGGATACCTCTCAAAGAATCCCGTCCGTATCATTCCACTACGGTAACGCTCAACAAAAAACATAACCTCGGAACGACTCAACCTCTTGTAATTATCACGAGGCTCCTCGTCTTTCTCAGAGCGGGCACACCGCCACAACAACTTTGCCAAATGCATTTGAAGAAACAGTGAATCCATGTTTGTAAATGAAGCCAGAAAATCTTGAAAACGATCGTCACAACGCCAAGGACGGATACCATAATAAATACTACGACCAGTAACTACATTCAAAGTCTCCGGTTCATCCAACACACGGGAATAATGAGGTGTTTCTTCCATTTCAAGAGCTACAAAAAAAAAAGGAAAAAAAAACAACAACATTTTAATTTCACACACAAAAAAAAAAAAAAAAAAAACAATCCTAAATTTCGCTCCCCCCCAAAAAAAAGTAAAAAAAAAATTTACAATTTAAAAAAAAAAATTAATTTAAATTAAACATTATAGCTTGTCGAGGAACGAGTCGAGCCCCGGAATCTCAGGCTTGAGGCCTTTGCGCTGGCGAACGCCCAGAGTGAGCGTGTTGGCCAGCGACTTGGGCTCCAGTGGGTCGCCGGGGTACTCCTGCCAGTGGTCAAAGACGCACTGCGGGAATGCCTGGCCGCCCGTTCCGGCGCGGAGGTCAGCGGTGAAGCCGAACGACTCCGCCACCGGCAGGTACGCGCGGACGTTGTAAATGGGGGTGCCGGGACGGTTCTCCTCGCCGATGATCACACCACGGCGGCGCGTCAGGACGCCGTAGATGCCGCCCATCGCGTGCTCCACCGTCTGAATGTCGACCTGGAACATCGGCTCCATCAGACGCGGCGCCGCCGTCAGGCAGCAGGCGTAGTACACGCGACGCGCCGTCGGGATGATCTGGCCGCCACCACGATGGATGGCATCCGCGTGCATCGTCACGTCCTCCACGTTGATGCGCACGCCACGCATGTTCTCGTCGCACAGAACACCCTCGCGCGTTGCCCATTGCCACGCGGCAACGAAAGAGTCCTTCATCTCATTCATGTTCTGCACTCCCTTCGTCACGTCAACGACCACGTTCGGGCCACGGTTGTCAGGGCCGTAGCACCAGATCTTGCGCGCCTCAGCCACATCCCATTCGTACTTGTCCGCGAGAAAGCGGGCACGTGTCTTCGGGTCCGCTTCGGAGCCGGCGTTCAAGCCATCCTCCATCTCCACACACAGCTCCTCCGACAGCGGTGCACCGCGGCAGAAGAGACGGTTGTGCTTGTTCGCAGACTTCGAGAGGCACTGAATAGACGACGTACCGGTCACAGTTTCGCGGAACGACACGACGGGTTCGGAGATCTTCAGCGGCGCGCCGTTCATGAAATCCTCCTGAAGATCCTTCAGGCAAATCTCAAGGTGCAGCTCACCGGCACCGGCAACGATGTGCTCGCCGCTCTCCTCAATGGAGCACACCACCAGCGGGTCGGACTTGGCGAGGCGCTTCAGCCCCTCAACCAGCTTCGGCAGGTCGGACGGGTTCTTCGCCTCCACCGCCACACGCACGACGGGCGACACGGAGTACTTCATATCGCGCAGCGGGTGCGGGCTCTCGCCGTCGTCGGTGATCGTCGCCGACTTGACAATGTACTTGTCCACACCGACGAGACCCACAACATTACCGCAAGGCATGTCCTCCACAGCCTCCTGGTAGCGACCCATCATCAGCACCGCACGCTGCACCGGCTTGTCCTCGTAGAGGTCCTGCTTCTTTCCAAAGATGTAGTTGTTACCCATGATGCGCACCTTCTGTCCACTCCGCACCTTCCCGGAGAAGATACGACCGAACGCGAAGAAACGGCCACGATCGGCGGTCGGCACCATCTTGCTGATGTAAAGCATCAGGGCCGCGTTGGGGTCGCAGTTCTTGATGCCAACATAGTACTTGTCATCCGCGCTCGCCTCACCAGAGTACAGCATCTCTGCGCGGTAGCTCTGCGCCTTCTTCGGCGACGGCAGGTGGGAGACGATCATCTGCAGCAGGGTCTCCGCGGCGGGCAGGAACTTCATCATGACGGACTTCAGAAGCTTCTTCGGCACCTGCTCACGCTCCTCCGCGGTCAGATTGATGTTCAGCGACTTGAGCATCTTGTCCACCTTTTCCTGCTTCTCCGTCATGACGGCGTCGAAGATCTGGTAGATGGGGTCAAGGCAGAACTGGCAGAAGGCACGGCGCACGCGCTCTCCCGCGGCGTTCGTCTCGCTCTTGATCCACTTCTTGTTCTTTGCGTCGAAGAAGCTGTCACCCCAGAGGCGCTCGCACATCTTCGACTCGTCCACACCGAACTTCGCAGCGTACATCTTGGCGAAGCGCGTGACCGAGAAGGCCCAAGCCTGAAGCCCAGAGCCGATCGACACCGTTCCCTTTTCCGGTGAGACCTGCACGTCGCCCATCACGGGGTCGTTGTACGTCGCAATCACGACGTTCACGTTCTGCAGCGTCTTGACGAAGCCCTGGTAGGCCTCCTCGGGGTCCAGCTGGAGCTCCAGAATGGCGCGGTCCACCTTGTTGATGAACACCACCGGACGGATGCGCTCCGTCAGGGCCTGGCGCAGCACTGTCTCCGTCTGCACGCACACACCCTCCACGCAGTCCACGACGACGAGGGCACCGTCAGTCACGCGCAGCGCGGCCGTCACCTCAGAACTGAAGTCAACGTGCCCGGGGGAATCGATCAGATTGATCAGGAAATCGCGCTTGTCGTCCTGCAGTTCGCTGATCATCTCAGGCGGCACGTGGTAATGCATCGAAATGGCGGTCGACTTGATCGTAATACCACGGGCAATCTCGTCGGCGCGAGTATCCATGATACGCTTGTCACCAGCATCCTCCATCTTGATGATACCAGCGGCACCGACGAGGGAGTCCGACAGCGTCGACTTACCGTGGTCGACGTGCGCAATCACGGACATGTTACGGATCTGCTCCGGGTAGTCCATCAGAGCGCGGACCTCATCAACAGTGAAGTTCACCATCTTGAATAACTTCTATATCGCAAGGGTTCTACACCGTTCAACGCACAAACACGTTTTGCACAATATGGCAACACAGTGTTGAGAAAGAAAAAAGGAGAGAAAAAAAAGACACGAGAAAAAAAAAACCGTTGCAAAGACAAAAACAGTATAAAGTAGACTTTTTTCGCATCCACAATCGCACGGGAATCGCGACTACACAGTGTTACCTCCGATATGGCAGAAAACATCTTTTATTATATGTCCGAACGCAAGAAACACTTAATCTTTTTACGGGAACATAACGCGGAGCACCTCCACCATCCGCCCTCTCAGCTTCCTCTTTTTTTTCATTTTTGGCCATTGTCGTTGTTGATTTGTTTCTTACTTTTGTTCATTTTGTTTTGTTTTGTTTTGTTTTGTACGTTGCTGTTTTCTTAGGGGGACTTACTTAATGTTAGCATCTTTTTTTTCTTTTTTTTTTTTGCCCTACCTTTTTTTTCGCGTGAGTGCTTTCAGAAATTTGTTTAGTTCGGAGGTGGAATTCCCTTGTGGTTACTGGATTCAATTCCACCCATTCCCTTCGTTCCCTTTCCACCGGGTAGTTATATAATCACTCCTTGATTGCTTATTTGTCTCTTACTTATTTTCACAGCACCACCTGGTGCGGCCAGACCCGTGACGGCACGCTGCCATGCTGAGTCCAGCGCAAACCTTATAGTTTGTCGAGGAACGAGTCGAGCCCCGGAATCTCAGGCTTGAGGCCTTTGCGCTGGCGAACGCCCAGAGTGAGCGTGTT
>JASANV010001383.1:0-35786 GCA_030849715.1 Trypanosoma mega | reverse complement strand
GACCGCCGTGTCTTTCCTGTAGTAACACACCGTCTGCCCATTACAATCATTGGGGTTTGATATGCCAAAAGGCACAATGACATAGTTCAGTGAGGAGTTATCAGCTGGGAAGTCCGTCCAGATGTCCCCTGAAGAAACTATACCATAAAAATTAAGCTTTGCAAAACTGGCCTTCGTGCCATCAAAGAGAAAAAAATGAATCTTAACGGAGTTGCTTACAGCAATAAAGCTATTATTACCAGTATTTTCTGCGATAACGAAATCCAAGTATCCAGGAGCACCTGACCCAACCACTGTAAAGTGCACGAAATTGTTGTCCGTATCCGCGGTGACGTCCCACTGAGGTACAATGTTATCATTGTAGTAACCAGCCATTAGTTTTCGTCCTTGTAAGGCATTTGTATTGGATACTTTACACGAGCAGTTAAGGTTCACTCCGTAAACAATCACATTCGGTGTGCAGTATTCAATATTGACAAGAGGTGTTTCCAACATGGATGCGAGGATCTTTTGCGCCAAACGTGGGGCACCAAATGGATTGGGTGTGTTGACAGAAGTAGTAGCGGCATCAGCAAGTGTGACGACATCAAGGGGAAACATGGTAACAAGTAAGAGGAGAGATGCCAGCGAAACAAATCCCCATATGATCCTCCCTCTGAACCACTTGTTCTCACTTGTATTCCCTTGTTGATCTCTCTGGGAAACTCTCATCATTTGTTGGGCCATTTTTTTTCTTTGTGGAAAAAACGTTGTTTTCGGTATTGTAACCTTTGTTGTTCTTGTGTTTAATATATATATATATATATATATATATATATATATATATATATATATATATATATAATCTTTCTAAGAAATCTGTCAATACTTTGAGGTCGTATTAACTCTCGCAAAAATAATAAGAATAAGAATAAGAATAATCAAAGATGCTGATATACAAAGACATTTAAAAAATTCATAAAAGAGCATTGACCACAATTAAAAATTTGAGTCTATACAGCAATTTGCGAACATTTGTTTGACCGTCGTCTGTGTGCATAACAGTACTTAACGACGTTGGTAAAAATGTAAAAAGTATCAGAGAGACACATGAGTAAATCAACAAGTAAGAATTCCCGAATACAAATGCTCACAAAGCACACAGAGACAAGCGTGCATTGCTGTGACTTGAGGTCATCAACGAAGTCAAAGTGTGGACGCCATTTTATTTCTCCACATGAAAATTTATATATGGTGCGATAAGTAAATCGCTTTTGATGCCGCATCTGCACTTAAAAACACCTCTTGAAAGAACAGCAAAATACAAAGATACGAATTATCAACGATAACACTGCTATATCCAAAAACAGAATATCTTCCTACAGCCTAGATCATGATTTGAAAAGACTGCAGATTAAAAGAGTAAAAAGGGGGGACAAAAGAAAATAAACATCATTACGGTTGTAAAAACAATGAACACTGCTTGTTTACAACATATTCTCCTTTGAATGCTCAATAATAAAAAAATCACAAACAAGCAAACTAGATAAATATTGGTGGACCTTTTACCTACGCGTCGCGAAAGGAGGGTTCTCGAAGATTCTTTTTCCCAGAAAATTCCCCGCCGCGAGGTGGGTCTAGAGTTGTATGAAACTGAAAAATGGAAAAACTGAAATAATCTAAAATGATTCCACCTTAATGCGAAAACAGGCTAAAAGAATAAAGGAAAAAGAAAAGAAACATTTTTGTATTTCGAGGATTCAAATTATTACAGAAAACCATAGTTAGATCTTTCCTTTGTAACAAATTCTTTTCAAAATCTCCTAATAAAATCAAAGAAAATAAAAAACAGAAATTAATGTAACATCTTCAAATGCATTAAACGCATTAAACGAAGAAGAAAAATGTATTCAGCGTAGAGATTTCATGTTGGATACGTAGAAAAAAAAAAGCGAATATATGCTCTACCTCTGAAAAACAATAGTGTAATTCTTGCTTATGCGTGCTCGGTTTTTTAAAAATTTTATTTCATTACCAAACAGTTCAACGAGACTGCGTCATGCAACGCTTCTACTGCTTTAAACCAAATGAAAAAAAAAAAGCAGCTATATACAGATAGCTAAAAGCACGAGAACATCTTGAAATAACAAGTGTTAAGTTAAAAACAAAAACATTTTGCGAAGAAAAAAAAAATTCTTTGCCCATTTTTAACAAGTCGTCAGTCCCATAATCTCAAGGTTTACAGAAGGGAATGCATATATCTGTAATTTATATCAGTAAAAAAAAAAAGAAGAACAATAATCTAAGAAAAAGATATTGAGGTCTGAAGAATCCTACAAAAAAAAATTAGCTGGCAAGAATAGCATTCACTCGTGAATTATTATTATTATTTTTTTTTTTTTTTGCGCTACACAAATTTCAAGTTTCTTGTCAAGAATCCTGAGCAGAAAACATCACCACTCGAGCACTTATGTGCCAAAAAATTTTTTTATTGGAAGAGGGTTTTATTGTCACACATTAAGTAACGCATTCACCCTTACTTCAGTCTTCGTGTTTTGAGCCACATCCCCAACACGCAGCCACAACTGTAAATAACTGTAGCTTAGTACGCTTTAAAAAATAATTTTCCTTCATCAGTAAGGGGAAGAAAAAATAGCATATTTGCTCAAGCAACGTAATGAAATTTTTTTTCAAAGTTATGCCATTTTCTTATTCTTTGTAGAGATAATTAAAATGTAAAGCATCTCAAATATATATATACATATATTACCATTAAAAAATACTCCTGTATCCTAAGGTCTAACCCCGGGTTCGACATTATAAAAGATTTAAAGAAGAAAAAAAGAGGAGATAAAAGAAAGTAAACATCATTACGGTTGCAAAAACAATCAGTACTGCTTATTTACAACATATTCTCCTTTGAATGCTCCATAAATAATAAAGAGAAAATCACATAAAAGCAAATTAGATAAAGATTAGTGGATCTTTATCCATACCTCACGAAAGGAGAGTTCTCGAAGATTCCTTTTCCCAGATAATTCCTCGCCGTGAGGTGGGTCTAGAGTCGTATGAAACAGAAAAAAGGAAAAACTGAAATAATCTAAAATGATTCCACCTTTATGCGAAAACAGGCTAAAAGAGTAAAGGAAAAAGAAAACAAATATTTTTGTAATACGAGGATTCAAATTATACAGAAAACAGTAGTGAGATCTTTCCTTTGCAACAAATTCTTTTAGAATCTGCTTTTAAAATATTCATTTTGTGTTCATAGATATCAAGTGGCATCTGCTTGTTTGCGGTGTGATTAAGTTCTTTATGCACGTTTAGGCACTCTCACATCTCCTCGACCACAGCGACGCCGGGTGTGTTGAGGTAACTCTGAAGGAATGTCTGCGCGCGGGTAGAAGTAATGCCGATGATGCATAACCGCGGAGAGACCAAAGGCGAAGATATACGTGTCACGCTCCGCCGACCACTGCACGTCGGTCAGATGCGATCCCTGCCACAGCTCGAGCACAGTGCGGAACTCCACACCCACATCACTGACAGTGAGGCCCCGTCCTTTCATCGCGAAAACGCGCTCCGCCTCCGACAGGAAACGCGTGTAGAGCGTGGCGAGGCGCAAATCCCTCTTTTGCGCGCCACAAATGCCCATCACACCCGCCGCCACGGCCCGCCAGCCGTAGTGCTCAAAGAAATCATCCACAATGTACGCGAGGGGCTGCTGAAAGCAAAAGACGTAACTCCCGGCGGGCGACGTGTGCGACACACCGACGAGCCGCGATCCCTGCCAGTGCTCGAGGTCGCGGCAGAAGTCCGCGTGCACATCCCACCGGGCAAAACACGTGAAACGGACACCGCAGACGCACAAGTAACCCGATGCGTACCATCCGCTTTTGCACGCGCCATATCCTCCAAGTATTCCGAATCCGTGTTGGAGGGTTCTTCCCTCCTTTTGAAATCATTTCGCCACGTGTTATTTTGTGCTGTGACATCCTTTTCCGATGCACATCGGGATGCTGTTCTCTTTGTCTTCTCTCGGAGTAACATCGCGTACAACGATTTCAGTGCGTTTTCCGGCTTTTTTTCTTCTTTACTTGTACATTTTTCTGCTGTTGATGTCGTTGATGTTGGCCCAGTTTTGTTGTTAAAATGGATGGTTGCTTAATATGGGACTGGGGAGCATCTCAGCGAAAGCAAAACTGAAAGAAGGAAAGCTGTCTTATGGGTTTTTTTTTTCTATTTACTGGGAGTTTGAGAGAAGCAGAAAATTTTTATCGACAATTTGAGTACTTCACTAATGACAGGTTCATGTTTAATGGGAAAGATAAAAAATTGCTGTGTGTTTTCTGGTATTTCTTTACCCAAGGTAAGTGGTGCTGTAGCTGTTTTTTATTTGAATGGAAATCTGGGTGATTGAAATATATATTTTTTTATCAGAATGGCTTCGCTTGTTTCTCTTTGCGTGTGCTTGGTCTATGTGCTCGAAAAAAAAGAGGGATCCTTTTTTGGGGGGAGCCGAATTTTTTTATTTGCATTTAAAGAATCATTTGTGTAGCAGCGCTCCTAAATTTTTTTTTGATTTTTTGTATTCTTTGTTCCTTCTTGTTTGTGTGTGATATGAACGTTAAAAAAATTATTTTTTATCAAGTCCTATATCCTTTGGCGTTTTACAGGGTAATTCTTTTCTTTTAAGTTGCGTCTCGCTGCAGTATTATAAATTGCTTGTTGGGTTCTTTTACTGCGCATCATTTTTGTTTTATAGCTACAGACTTATTCTTTTTGTCTGTGTAAATAATGTTTAATAGAGCGAACGTGTACCACTGGCCCCGCTCTGTTTTTCATCCTTTTTGATCTTTTGGTATGACTACATTGTCATTCTTTCTTTCTGTTTTTCTTTCTTCTACATCATGTTTTTTTTTTTTTTTGCTTGAGGTTGATGATGCACTTACTACATTTGGATCAAATATGTTTTTTGCTGTCTGCTTGTGTGTGTGTCTTTTAATTACTTGTTCGTTCTTTTCAGTTGTTATCTTGGGGAGGGGGGATAAAAACAGCTGCGGTAATAGCATGTTATAACTTTCTTACTTAGAACTACGTGTTCCCTCGCTATTTTTTTCTTTTATGTTTTATTTCGAACAGATTTTTTTGACTCTAATTTTTTTTTGATTGGTTATTGTAGTTGTATGGAATAACATGCTTTCCCTTCTCTAAACATTTTTTTTTTTTTAAGCGGGAAGGAGTTGGTCCTATGAATAAGGAAAAGGACCTCTTAGTTTTTTGTGGTTAGTGGTTGGGGGTTTCTTTTTTCCTTTTTGAGAAGAATATTGTTTACTAGAGGATTTTTTTTTTTTTGCTTGATTGTTCGTTTTGCTCTGGTGATGCGATCTCAATTTTCTTTTTTACTCCATATTAAAAACCCAGAAGTAAGTTCTGGGTGTTTTTTTTTTTCTTTGGAAAAGGCAATGTTATCTTTCACCGAAACGAAAAAGAAGATTTGATTTTTGTCGTATTTTTTTTTTTTTTTTAGTGAAGAGGAGTTAAAGAAGATTATCTTTTTGAACTCCTTCACTCTTCTTGAATTAAAAAAGGGGCACCCTTTACTCTTTTTTTTTTTTCCTTTTGGTCCCTTACTTATTTCTTTTTCGAAAGCGAATAAAGGTAAAAAATGAAGGCTTTATTTTTGCGGACAAATGAATTATATTCGTTTGTGTTTTTCTACATTCTTTTGTTCTGTATGCGTGTGAAATTTTTTTTTTTGGGGGAGGTTTTTGGCTTCCGTCTTTTTTTTTTGTATATAATTGAATTTTTTCAGCACCTGATTAATGTAAAAATGGTTTGTCAAAAGTCTTCACTGGACAATCTATGGGTCGAGAAAATATTGGATTTTTTTTTCTCGCTGTTTTTTCATGTCAGAAAAGAGGAAAAAGAGGGATACTTATATGTTCTGTCTTTTATTGCTTGCAATCTCCAATTTCTCTTCCTTAATTTTTTATCTGGTTATGCTAAAAATGTGTGGATAGGAATAGGACGATTAGTTAAGGGTGTGTACTTGTTAGGTTTTTTATTTTATTTGTTTTTACATTATGTCCTCCTCCGAGAATCTATCTGGTGTTTCTTCGATATTTACTTTGCGTGAGATTCTTTCTAGTCTACCTTCTGACGGTGCAACAAGGTTTATAAAGGTTGAAAATGTTATTTCACCAATGTCAAGTAAAGATGTGACTACTCTTTTCCCCGAGGCGACTTCTTGGTGCTTCACCTCCCACGTGCAACGAACAGACTACGTGGTTTCATTCAAAAATGAATCTCAGGCTAGGACAGCCATGAAAAGTGTTGAGGGATTATCTTTCTTGGGCGAAAAACTTAAATTCTCGTATGTTGACATGTCTTGTGCGGAAAATGAGACACCCTTGCGGAGTAAATTGACGCAATCCTCACCTCACTTTTACTTTCTGCTCTCAGACCTCCCTTCTCAGAGTCGTCAAGCTGAAGCGGATCGCATTATTCGTTCTGTCCCCGTAGCACCCCCACCTTCACAAAGGTGGGTTGATAATCGGTAATTTTTCCTCCTTTTTTTTCTTTTATGGAATTCTTTTTTACTGCCATGAATCTTCTTGAACAATCGAAGACTGTAACTGCTTCCGTACTTTGAATATATCTTTGAAATTCGCTCTCTCCTCTTTTTTTTTTTGCTTTTGTTGATGATGTTGTATGACGGAGACCGTACAAGAAAAAAAAAAAGAGAATGGCCTCATGGGACCCGAAAAGCTATGTTGCTGAAGCACTTTCGCGTCAAATAAGTAACTCCATAAAAAATGATCATGTGCCGGATACTCCGTCATATTACGATGTAATCGCGAATCAACTGCAGTCGCACCGGGAATCAGAATCTGTGAAGGCGGCTTTGCTAAACCAGAGTGAGAACAATGCAGAGTTCTTATTCGATGCTAATGATGTCCATGCTTCTATTGTTTTCAACCCCCGTGATATGAGATGTGTCAGTGACGTAAAAGAAGAACTCAAGTCCATTCTCAATGATGTCCTCCGAGTTAAGGGAGATTTATTTGCCGTTCTTGCGGAGCTGAATGAATGTGGTGGAAGGTGCACTCTCTCTGAAGAACTCTTTGATGCCCTCAAAGAAGTCGACAGTGTATGTTTACCATCCTGTACTGCACAGGATCCTGCGAGTACGGGCGATGATTCACCTGAACCTACGCCATTTCTTAAGTTCTTTGGCTTTGGGCCAATACAACTTCAGGAAGAATTGAAATTGATGTGGCCCAAAGGACTAAAGGTAAACCTTGAAAGTTTTATGAAGGCATGGTTTGTGGATTACACCATTCTTCGAATTGGCAAAGAAAAAGCTATTTTAGGAGCTGTTGTGTACTACGATGGTTTTTGTCGATCTTTTGGTACGCCTCGTCAAAGCGAAGTCTGGAAGGGTGGAATTGGGACCCATAGCAATGACGGAGTTAATAAATTTATGTCTCTTGTTGAGCTTTGTGATGAGCGTCCGGCATTTGCAACGTGTTCATTATCGTGTTGTCTTAACAATCCTTTTGGGCTTATATGCTCTAATGTCACATGCAAAAATTGTGTCATGGCGTACTCTATATCAGTAGCTCTAATGCATTGTAATACAGATGAAATAGCATTGCGCTTTGTATTTGATTGGCGTAAAGCCTACAAAGCAACATGTAAATATGCCCTTCTTGGTTTTTTACTTTTTTATGGGTCTGGTAAAATTATTTCTGACGAAGAAGATTCCACAGTTGGTGAAAATGATGCCCACCGACTTCATGTGTATAGTAACAGTGCTCAAAAGGCACAGATGCATCAGAAAATTGAACAAAGAATGAGTTTTGAAGAATTTGCGTTGACGGCTGTAGTTCAAAATAGAAATGCTGACAATTTTCACTTGTTGTTTTCTAACCGCAATCTGGAGCTTGAAAATGAGGTGAAAAAGTGTTTTTTTAATTTACCTGAGGTTTGTACAGTGGCATCTTATCTTGGATATGGAGATGTTGTTGGAGTTACTCTTGTTGATGCGATCGAAATATCTCGCGTTGATTCAGGATGCAGCTTGTGCTTGTCACGGAGCTCGCCTGTATACAACTATATATATATGAAGGGCTCACATATAACGCTGAATTTTTTCTTATTGGATGGACTGGGGGACTGCGAGCGAATTCTGAAGTCATATCCCACTTGGAGAAATGAGACAGGCAATGAGCCAGTCATCTTTGAGCATGCAGGCACTCGCTGTGCAACTATGACGGCACTTCAAAGAAATGGAATACAAGTTATTTTTTCGACTATAGAATCATTTCTGGCAGGAGATAGTTTGTATGTTGTCGGGCAACTTTCACACAAAGAACAGAGTTCATTATTAATGCGATGCAGAGATGTGCTTTTTCTTTGTGATTCTATTCCGAGTAAGTTTGTGTATCCATTTTTCCTTACCACTGTCACAAAGCGTTGCGGTACTGTTGGCCTCATGGGTTGGGGATGTCACCTTTGCAGTTTACAACCACCAATGATTTCAATCTGCTGTCCTTCCGAAGCTTCTGCTCTTGTGTTGGAAGAAGCAAATACAGGACCTAAATGTGTCCTTACTTTTTTTTCCAAAGATGGCGGATATATTTTTAGTGGTGCTAATTTTAAAGATTTGAGAAGCTCCCTTCCAACATCAGCAAGTGCTATTGTTTCAACACCACATTCTTCTCTCGCATTTCGGTTAACATGTACAATGGTTCGATCCCTTCTTAGCACCTATATTCAGGACTATAGGTGCATTTTAAGCGTACAGAAGGTGGAATTCTTCAAAGGTGATCCGGTGTCTTTAATGATTTCGGAAGATAACACTGTGACTACAGTTTCATACGAGTAAAATGTGCCTAAACACGTGTTTTTTTTTTTTTTGGCTTTCTGGATATATGTGAAAATTACAACATAAAGAGTAGTTTCTGCTTTGGTATAAAACTTTGTGTGTATATTGTCTTCGCTTGCGTTTCTTTTTAGAAAAACAAAAAATAAAAAAAATAGGCTTTATTTTTTTTCCCCTTCCTCTGATTTTTTTTTTTTTTTGAAGGTAAAGTAATGGTCGTGGAGTACCTCAATCCGACAGATGCCAAGAACCTTGTTGAGCTACTTAGTGAAGGCAAGGTCAAGTTTTCTTTGGTTGAAAGAACCTTTAAGGAAACCTTTTCCAAAGATTCGTTCCATAATGTCTCAAAAATGATTCAAAGGATGAGCCGTGGATTGATTGCTACACCAGAGGGTATTGGTTTAGTTTCTTCTTTTTACATATTGGATGTTATGTGCAAGATGGAATGTGAGGCTGCAAAATCCGTTTTCTATGGTACGCTCTTAGAATTAGAGCGTGCTATGCGGCAGGACCTTTGTTTTACGGAGCAAATCAAATACGCATCTAAAGAATCCAAAGAAAGCAAGAAAGCGAGTGAGGTTATTCATACAGAGAGGTACCGTGTTCATTGTGTGGCAAAGGAATTTGCCTTTCGCTTGTTGTCGGGAAAAGTTTCTCCAGATGAAACTCCAATCGCCATTTTACATGAAAAGCAGGAGCAAATTGATGCATCACTAAACACATGGGAAAGTAACAGTGTATTACTGAAGGAGTCTATCGCAGACATCGCACATTGTTGGAGTTTGGATACAGAAAAAAACCACTGTGAGGCTCTTTCTAAAAATTGTGCTCCACTTGATCCCTTGGTAAATACAGCCATGATATTACAAGTTGCGCAACCACAACTTCCTTCTCTGCCATTGGCACCAGGTGAGCTACAGTTTCTACTTCCAGGACCTTCATCCGGTGACCTGCTGCTTTTTGATAGCGAACCCGGTACTGAACATTGGAAATCCGCAAAAAAGCTCCTCTCACAGGGATGTGCGGGTTCATTGACAAAGGAAGAACAAGAGCAGCTAATTCAATCACTTGCTGCCGGAAATGTTTTTAACAGAGTGGGTATAAATGCCGAAATGCTGAGTCGTATGGCGACACATAACCCAGATGTGAGTGCTGCTCTTATACTGAGACTTCCACTTAATGAAGGCAGTCAGTATGTTCAACATATACTGAAAAGTTCTGTTCCTCCCGATCGCATTGAAACGGTTCTTTTACATGCCTCTAAAGCGCTGCAGCAATCTAACCTCCGGACCTATATCACAGGAAAGGTTCAATTATACAAGGATAAAGCTGCACTGTCGCATAGTGACAAGGATTGTGTGAAGAGTTTTATCATGACTCTTCACCAATTGGTGGCGAAGGCATCAAAGGATAATAAGGAATTATACATCGCGGAAGCTTTAAAAAATGACATTAGCCAATTGTGTGAAAGGTGCGAGCTCCCGGAAGTGGTAGCAAGATGGGAAGAACTGAAATAAGTTTGTATCTACTTGTGATGTTAAGGATAAGGGGCACCTTTTTTCACACCTCAACCTGGGGATTTTACTAAGTTTGTTTTCTGTGTGACTCTGATGAGGAAATTAGACATATATATATATATATATATTTATTTATTTATTTATATATCTCTTTATTTATTTATTTATTTTTTTGTAAAGGGTGGGTTTTGAAGAGTATCAGTAATCTTTTTGCTCTTTTTATAGTTTATGGGTGCGTGTGTGTGTGCACGGCTTTAACTGGCATGTTTTTCATTACTCTCTCTCTCTCTCTCTCTCTCTCTTTTTTTTTTTCTTTATCTACTAGATATTATGTAGGACACTGTTCTTTTGTGTTTTTTTTTCTTTTTTTGCTTTTGTGTGCCAAAGCACTTGTGCAATGCAGTCTAAAGACCTGCATATTAGCTTTTTGTTCGTTACACCGTCTAGTCTTCTTCCTTGTGGAGAAGCAAAGGAACCTCCGTTGGTGGAACAGCCCACAGACAATCCCCCCTCACCTGTGTCATCGACTAGCAGTGTGATTGAAGTGACCCCAGCCATTAAACTATCCGGCACGAAGGTGCATGTCAAGTTTTTAGACACACTTCGAAAGGCGACGAGGACGCAGTGCTTTTCAGTAAATCAGTCATCATTAATGGAGTACATGTACGAGTTACTTCACGCATGGCTTCCTGAAGTGGGAAAGCTCGTCTGTTACGAGGTGCACAGTGATTCCGATGGAAGACCATTTCCATTAGTCAAACAAATCCTTCATCCGAGTGATCAAATTCCTGAATTTTTCTTCTGTCAAGAAGTTTTTTTAGCCGCGCATAATCACGAATGGACATGGAGTGTTGTGAATATTCTTGTCATGCATAGCCATGGTGAGGTTGACACTGGGTATGTGCCGCTTATCATTCATCGTCCTACGTGGTCCTCAAAGGAGTTGTTATTGGAGCAAATTCGTCATCTTTGCTGTGCCTCTCCTGCAGAAGCGGAGTACATGGCACTGCAGTCGTTCCTTAATTGCAGAGTAAGTGATGGTCTTGTAGAAATGGTCTCATTTTACGATTTTACTGATGCTACGAAAAATGAAGATGTATCGTTTCCTCAAATTGCATTGTTTTATCCGGCGTTGGTTACGGGAGATTTGGTTCGTGTGGACATATTGGATCGGTTGTCACATAGATTTAGTGTGCAGTGTGTGGTGAAGCGTTGTAGGCAAAAAGATGGAGTGGTTTGTTATGATGTCGAGGATGCAGCAGCTGGTTTGCTTTTAGAGGGGTTAACCTGTGTTCAGGTAATACCACTGTGAAGAGAGAGAAGGGGAGGAGAGAAGGTAAAAAATCAGATTGAAATTACATGCTTAGTTATTAAAAAAAAAAAAAGAAATAAAAATCAAAGATAACATATTTTTTTGTTTTTGTGTCTGTTTTGCGAAAAGTAGAATGGATGTAATGTTGCATACATGTGTATGTACATGTATTTCTGCTCCTTTTTATGTTCTTTTTACTCCATTTTGTTATTAATACTACCTCGTACGAATGCTAATAGTTAAAATAATAATAATTATTATTATTACTATTTTTTTTGACCTTTCCTTTTCGTTTTATTTTGCTGATTTAACAGCCAAGGAAAAGGAAACGAAACCGAAAAAAAAAAAAGAATTATATAAAGGATGGACCATAAGTCATGGAATCTCCCAGTAAAAAAGGTTCCAACCACCGAGAAGGTGGATCGCTCTGTAGTGTGGAATAATGCGCATTTGTGTTATGAGCAGAAGTTATTTGGTCAGGTGACCTGTGTCAGGTACAACTATGCTGGAACGATGATTGGGTGCACGTCCACCAATCAACTCGTATTACTACGAGTGCCTCAAACAGATGGTGTGGTTACGAATGAGCAACGCGAGAAGAAGTGCTTTTCCATTCGATTTCGTGATGATGACAAAATGAGTGTGGAATCACTCGATCAACGTGTGGTTGTCAAATCCACTCAAACATCTTTTGAACGACAGTTTTTAGGGCACACCCGTGAGGTGCGTGATGCTATTTTTCTCGGAAGACATAACTTTGCCTCCGGAAGTGATGACACAACGGTACGACTTTGGGACATCATCACGGAGGGTGAATTAGCTCTGGGCAAGAGCCACACAGACTATGTTCGATGCTTGGAGAATTATTCCGCCGGTTGCTTCTTTAGTGGTTCGTATGATCACGTCATACATTTGTGGGATACCCGAGTTGGACTTTCTGTACCCATTCAAACCACCAAAGGAGGACTTGAAAATCCTGTAGAATCATTGCGATGCATTCGTGAAAGCACGCTGGCGTGTGGTACAGGCGATCAACTCATGCTGTTTGACACACGAAAAGGTATTTCCCACCCATTCTTCCAAGAATCCTTTCACACTAAATCTGTGGTCACACTTGCCTTTTCCGAGAAGCACAATGTGCTCCTTTCCGGCTCCTTGGATCAACGGGTGCGTATGTTTTCCATGGGTGGAGGAATACTCACCCCTGTGGCGAGTAAGAAGTTTCATGAGGCAGTCACATCCGTCGCGGTGCATCCGTTCTCCTCCGAATTTGCGGTTGGTTTGTCGAGTGGTGAACTCCAAGTACTGAAACTTCCCACCACCATGGAGAAGGAAAAGAATGTGGAGGAGGAGGAGGAGGAAGAAGAAGAGGGAAACGATGGGAATCCTCAGAAGAGGGGGGATATGTTTTTTACCACCAAGATGCAACAGGTGCAGCAACAACTCTTATCCTATCAGTATAACCGATCTCTGCGAACCGCACTGTATTCGCGCAATCCGGATGTGGTTGTATCGACATTGGAAGAACTTGTTCGCCGTGGTGCATTGCATGTGGCGCTGAGTGGTCAAAATGACCGAACCATCGCACGTATTCTTCGTTTCGCTATCAATTACATTGATAACCCCCCATTCTATGAATCCATGATGGTTGTGTTGGACACAATCTTTGAGATTTATGGCACATGTGTGGGGAAGAGTATATTTCTTCATCGTGAAATGATGATTGCCTATCGCCGATTGGGATCTGTGCTCTCCACACTTCAACGAATGGAGCGAACATTAAGTGTGATGGAGTTAATTGTAAATGACGGTTAAAATATTCTTTTTGAAAGAGTAATAACATAAAAAAAGAAGGAGAAAAAAATGCCCTCGCTTTTTTTTTTTTAACGTTTGTTGTTTTTTCTCCTCTTTTCATTTCCCTTTTTTCCTTTTTGTTGCATTTCATGCCATATTCACGTTACGATTATTCTTATTTTCTATCAATGTAGATGTGCTACTCATTTTTGTTGTTCGTTTTTTTTTTCTCTTTTTTTTAAAAAAAATAAATATACACATAAATGTATATCTTTTTCTTTTTTTGGGGGTTCCTGGGGCACATCGTTTGAAAACAACATCCAAATAATAATAATAATTATTATTATTATTGTACATGCGTTCCCAAAACGATTTCCTTTTCTTTTGTTCCCTACGCGAGCAAAGACAGCCACCACCGAGTTAATACATATTTTTATATTACAAAAGAAACAAACAAACAAAAAAAGTCAAGTAAGTGATGTTCCGTCGTTTGGCTATGACATCTGCACTACGGAGTGCCTCGTGCCGCGCATTCTCCGCCACTTTACCTCTTCTCAACATGGACTATCAAATGTACAAGACGGCCACCGTGCGGGATGTGGCGCCGGAGTGGGCGGGCAAGGCGGTGGTCAATGGAAAGATTCAAGACATCAGCATCAAGGACTACGCCGGCAAGTATGTCATCCTCCTCTTCTACCCAATGGACTTTACGTTTGTGTGCCCGACGGAAATCACGGCCTTCTCGGACCGTCACGAGGAGTTTGAAAAGGTCAATGCGCAGGTGATCGCCGTGTCCTGCGACAGTCACTTTACCCACCTCGCGTGGATTAACACCCCCCGCAAGAAGGGCGGTTTGGGGGAGATGAACATTCCCGTGCTTTCCGACATGACAAAAGAAATTGCCCGAGATTATGGTGTCTTGATTGAGGATCAGGGCATTGCGCTCCGCGGGTTGTTTGTGATTGATGAAAAGGGAACCGTTCGTCACATTACCATTAATGATCTCCCAGTGGGTCGTAATGTGGATGAGGTGCTTCGTATTGTTCAAGGATTTCAATACGCTGACAAGAATGGGGATGTGATTCCATGCAACTGGAGACCCGGTAAGCCGACGATGAAGGTTGAAAAGGCCAATGAGTTCTTTGAGAAAAATGCGTAGTTTGACGTCTATTTTACCCTTTGTTTTTATTTCTTGTTTATTGTTGTTTTTTAAAAAAAAAAGTAAAAAGAAAGAGATAAAAAAATACACTCCTGTTATATTGTTCATCGTTCAGGAAGAAAACAAAATATATGGTTCCAATCATTTGCCTTTATTTCCAATATAAAAAAAAAATACCCAATGAGAGGAAGTTCAAGTGTCCGTTGAAGGGAGCTTGTTTTGGGTTATGAGTGTAGCGGCCAACTGTTTTTCTTTTTTTGTTTGTTTTATTATCTTCTCCCTTTAGAGAAAAGAGGAATTTTTTACAATCACAAATGCCAAAGGTGAGCATTCCGCCCAAGACGGGTGCGCGTCCGGGAATTCCAACTCAGGAATCAAAAAACCCAAAGGTTTTTTTCGAAATCTCCATTGACAATAAACCCTCTGGCCGCATTGTTATGGAGCTTTACGCCGATACAGTACCCAAAACCGCGGAGAATTTCCGAGCTCTTTGCACCGGAGAAAAAGGACGAGGGAAGAGTGGAAAGCCTCTACACTTCAAGGGCTGTGTGTTTCACCGTGTGATTCCCGGCTTTATGCTTCAAGGCGGTGACATCACGCGCGGAAACGGTACCGGCGGGGAGTCCATTTACGGCACCACCTTTCGTGATGAGAGTTTCGCCGGGAAGGCGGGAAAACACACCGGGATGGGTTGCCTTTCCATGGCCAATGCGGGTCCCAACACGAATGGATCGCAATTCTTTATTTGCACCGCCTCCACGCCGTGGCTGAATGGTAAGCATGTGGTCTTTGGCAGAGTAACAGAAGGTCTCGATGTGGTCAAGAAGGTGGAGCGTTTGGGATCTGAATCGGGTAAGACACGCGGGCGCATCCTTATCGCATCCTGTGGAGAAGTGAAGAGTGCGAAACCGGTGGAACAGAAGTCGAACCCCGTGGAGAGCACGAGTAAGCCTTCCCCTCCTAAAAAGGAGCAGCCGTCCCCATCACCGGCGTCGGGAAGTAAGCGACCACGAGAAGCAGACGACAACGCGGAGGAGCGGAAGAAACGAATTGAGGGGAAGAAAGTCAAGTTGGCGAAGCTTCGCAAGGAACTTGAAGAGGAGTAGTGTGTTGAGGGAAGGACTAATGGAACCGATTAATGAAGTATAAGCGACTATTTTTCTAAACTGAAAAGGGAAGAAGAAAAGGAAGAGGAACAAACCTTGTTGTTGTTGTTGTTGTTGTTGTTCTCAATGGAATAGACATTTATTAATGTACATGTGAAGAGAATTACAACAACAAGAATAAAAAAATTGCAAGCGTTATGGTTTGATGGCTGATTCTACCTATTTGCTTTTTATTTAATTCAACTTTTTTTTCTTTCTTTTCTTTTCTTTTCTTCGTTATCTCTTTCCTGTAAGGTTCAATAATGGCTGCTCGATTTGGGGCATGGCGTTTCACACCGTTGTGCTGCGCACTAAACCATCATCTTGGCGTAACGCACCGCTCTGGAAAAGGTAAAGAGACGGTGTCTAAATCTGGATCTTCCATACTAAACGACACGGAGAGATCAAATCAAGAAGTGCTTCATCATTCTACGACAGCTACAACGAGTGCCTCGACCCGATCTGGTTTGCCCCAAAAGGATCCTCGCACAGACCGAGAGGTAATGCTCGCCCTTTTAAATGAGCAACGGCAACGTCGAATAGAGCGACGTGAGGCGTTTATGGATTGGCAAGCGGGACAGCGTGAGAAGGGAGCGGCACATCGTCTGGTTCGGCAGGCAAAGACGCAGGAAAAGTTTAAACGGCATCACTATCACACCCAACGGGGGAGACTCATTCCTATCGATTTAACCCAACGTCAAAACCCTGGAAGCCGTGGCGAAGGCGGTGATTATAACCCCATTCGTGAGAATTACAAATGGGAGCGTTGGAGAGAAGTGACGAGTGCCTCGGAGTTTTTGGTCCCACGTGGAAAGGAAGGGAAGGCGTCCATGACACTTCATTTGAGGCTTGAAAAGCGGTGAGAGTCGGATACATTGCAATGTGAAGGTATCCTTCAAGAATATTGTCTCACCCCTCCCCTTTTTTTGGAGATTGAAGATGATACAAAAGGAGGAAAGGAATATAGTATGTGAATTGAAAAGGATTTTTTTTTTTTTTGCTTTTGTAAGCTCTCTTTATTTTTACTTTTATTTTTTGCTGCTTTTGTTCTTATTTCTTTTATTATTATTGTTGTTGTCTTTTTTTTTCTTGTTTTGCTCCAGTTATAAGTTGTGAAAGTCAAAGTAGGGATGTTCACAAAGTTCTTGTCGGGTATCAAAGCCATTACTCCACGGGGCGGTGACTGGGCCAATCGTTTGGGTCCGGTTGCTGTTTTTGGGTATGACGGTGGCATTTCGCGTGGTTCCTCTCTCTTGCATTACTTCTATAAGTCTCCTCGCGACTGCGATTTTTATGCGGAACTCACTTTTCATGAAACTGGCCCAATAGAATGCCCTCCGGAGACGGTGATGTTTATGCCTGTATTAAAATGCGGTAACATGCTTGAAGAGACGACCGATAAGGTGAAACCAACAAGGGAGGAATGGTATTTGGCAACTATGGAGGCTACTACGGAATTATTAGAGAAGGGATACGTTCCCATTAGCGTTGGAGGGGACGGATCGGCTACTCTTCCCATGGTGGAGTCGTATAAGCGTCTTTTTGCGTCTGATGACGTTGTTGTTATTCATTTCTCTGCGCGTCCCATGGTTGCGGACGTTGAAGCCCCTCTCCGAGTGTTACTTGACAAGGGACTTTTAAAAGGCGTTGTGAGTGTTGGTAACCGTTTCGTCTCCTGCGATGACCGAAAGATACGCAAACATCATAAGATGTTTTATATGGATATGCATGCTATATACTCCAAGGGGCTGTTTTGTATTCGAGATATTCGAAATGATTACCCTGTTTTTATTAGTATTGATGCGAGTGTGTTGGACCCGGCATACGCTCCGGCGGTGGAACATCCCGTAGCAGGTGGTCTCTCAACACGAGAATTTTTACACATTATGAATGGCATCCGCGGCCCTAAAGTGGTTGGATTGGATATTCATGGTTACAACCCCGATTTGGATGTGCGTCGTGGGGATGGATTAGGCATCACAGAGATAGCGTTGACGAAAGTCGTGAGGGAGTGTATACTCAAAGCGTATAGCATTTCCTCACAAACAGAGGAGGAGGGAATGGCACGGGTTCAAATGATGCAACGTCAAGGAACGATATCGGACAATCCGTACCCGGATCACTAAATACATGAATGGGGGAGACAGGGAAACACATCAACAATTGAGCCATGTATGTGGAATATGGTTTTTTGATCCGTTTTTTTTTTTTTGATGCGTTTGTGTGTGTGTGTGTGTAATTTTTCTATTTCACTGGGAGTGATGGTATTTTTTATTTATTTTTGCTGATCTGTCATTTTAATAATGAGAGCAAATAACCAAACCAAAAAAAAAAGAAAAACAGGAAGAAAAGAAAAATAACAAAGAAAAACATGCAGTTTTTGTTCTTTTTGTTGTTCATGTAGACATATGTTTACTTCATCCTTTATATATATATATATATTGTTTCGTATTTATTTATTTATTTATTTATTTATTTATGTAAGATTTACGTAGAATAAGCGATATAAAAATGTCAGACTCAAACGCCGTTGCCCTTCGTGAAGGTTCCGATGACCTTTCGCAGTTGGAGCGATGCCGCAGCCAGGCCCGCCATCTGGAATTGCAAGTTTCCCGAAAAGAGGCGGAGCTCCGTCGCGCCAAGGAAGAACACGCCCTCTTAAAGGAGTTGCGCACCGTGAATGAGCTCACACTGCGAAAGAAACAACAAACACCGGAGGGAAAGGAGGGCGGCCGTCGACTTCAAATCTCTCCGGAGTCCCTCGCCGAGATTATGGCCCTCGAGAATGAGATCAAACATGAGAATAAGCGAACAGGTGAATTACAGGAGGCCGCCAACCTCACCTCGCAGCAAATGGAAAACGTGGAAAAGGGAATCGAGGAGGTGAAGGGACGTGTTACAGTGATCAAGCAAAGCACGGGATGGGAGACACTGGGCAGCACCCCGAAGTCTGTGGCCGCCACCGTAAGTGAACACATGGACTGCAAGCGCCGATTGACCGCATTGCGTGCGGAACAGCAAACCGTAAAGAGTCTCATCGCAACCCTTTCGGAGCGTATTGAGGAAATAACCGCCACGTTAAATGCCCAGCGCGAGAGGGAACATGAGCTCACCGAGGCGCAGCAGACACTTCAGCAGAAGAACGCCGAGTATGAGCATCTCCTCGGGGAAGTCAAGTCGATGGAACGACTCACAAAGAAGAAGGAACGCCTTCTTGACGCCTCCACTGGAAATCAGGTGGATGAGTACAAGGTACTCAAACAGATGGAAGGGGAAAAGAAGGTCATGTACAACAATCTCTCCAAGCTGCGGGAGACAAATGTGAGTAACTCCAAGTCTATCATCTCCCTAGAGGTTCGTCTACGCCAGTTGGAGACGAAACTCGAGGCGGCCAATCTCTTCCTTCAACAGGTCTTTGACGAGGTCGAGGAGGAACCAATGGAAAATGTGAATGAGGACGCCACGGAGGTTCCGCTGGAAACCTTTGAGGAACTTTGTGGGGAGTTGGAGATCTCCCGTCAGACACTTCTCCAACGTGAGGATCAACTCAACGCCCATGACGCAAAGGTGGAGCAGTTGGAGCGAAAGACATCTATTCTTCAGAATGCTATAGCCTCCCGTGCAACCTCCGCACAGCTTCAGGTGAAGGGAAAGGAAAAGGAGTTTGAAACGCTCATGTCGCACGTGGACTACATGAAGGCGGAGTTTGACGAGGAGTATGCAAAACTGTCACGTGAGAACACCGCACTGCGCGCAAAGCTATCCTAAATGTAGAAGAAATGGAAAATGGGGGTGGGGGGGAGAGGTTCTCTACAAAAAAAAAAAAAAAATTATTTATATAGTTGAGCAAAAGAAAAAAAAAAAGGTCAATTTTTTCTTCAATCCACTAATAACCTCTACGACCCCCCAAAAAACAAAAAAAAAATTGTATCAACAAAAGGTTGCTATCATTTAAAGGACATCATCTCTTTTTTTTTGTCGGTTTTTCTGTTTTTTTTTTCTTTTGATTGTTTCCCTTTCCGTGGGATCGCAAATTTTGTGGATGGATGTAAACTGAGAGATGCGCCTCACCTTTCTTTGTATTCCATGGGCTGAAGATGAGAGCACAGAGATCTCTTATATACATACGCAAGTCTTTTTTTTTTGTGTGTGTGTGCGTGTGTTTGTTCATTGTTCACCTTTTTTTTTCTTTTTGCGCCAATGTGCAAGAAGAAGGTAGAAAAAGAAACAAAAAAATAAGGATGCTGTTTCATTGTTTTCCATCTTCTCTACCAATCTCATATGCGTACGTATATATGTATATATGTATATATATTTATATATATATATATATATATATATTTATATATATATATATATATATATATATATTTATTTATTTATTGAAACAAATAAGCAAAAATAGATACATTTTCACACAGTTGCATATATGTGTTCTTTTCATCTTTCCTTTTTTTTGTACGTTTATACTCCAAAGGCGATAGTCCCACTTAAATCTCACTTTCCCTATATATATATAGACGTGCGTGCGTATTTTGTTGGATTCTTCGTTTTATTTTATTTTTTACCTTTTTAAAACTAAAACCACCATATATAATGGACCTTGCCGCGGAGGTTTTGGCGCGTTATCATATTGCCGTTTCCCCCCGCTTTGTCGAACGCGTCTCTCTCGCCTCGGGCGGCTCAACCAATGCGGAGGCGATTTACCAACGCGCGCTGCATGAAAACCTCAAGGACATCACCGACAGCGGCACCTTACCGTATGGGATCTCCTCCCAGGCGAGCGCTACCATTTCTACGTCGCTTGTGTTACAAATCAACAGTTCCCGAGACGCCACGCAACCGCTGCGCCCACTCGCCGACACCAGCGAGGACGACGCCGCGCTGAATGCGGCGCTTCAGCGTTGCACCGAGACCCGACTGCTGCGCCTCATCCTCAGCGACGGGCACGCGGAGCTTCCGGCGTTGGAGCTGACCACCCTCCGCGCCTTTCGCGGGATTCCCGTTCCCGGCGAAAAGCTTCTTGTCCGGGCGGGGGCGGAGGTGCGGCACGGCGCGCTTCTCCTCTCGGAGGACACCGTCGAGCCGCTCGGGGGAGAGGTGCAACAGCTGCGGCGGGAGTTTCTGGCGAGGCGAAGTCGGCGGGAGGTGCCGTACCAGACAAGTACGGGCCTCGGGGACGCCCCGCGCTTTGAGCCGCTCGTGTTCGGGGGGAAACCGCACGCGTTGGGGGGAGCGGACGATGAAATGGCGTTTCGGGCGGCGGGAAACGGCGGAAGGGGTTCTTTTCGCGGCGCGCGCGGACGCGGACACCATCGGGGACGAGGGAGAGGAAGAGGGTGAGGAAGAAGGGGGAAGGAAAACGAGAGGAATGAGGAAAGTCATACATACATATTCACCTGCGTGTGTGTTTGTTTGCTAGTGAATGTGTGGGACAGGAAGTAAACCAAGAAATATATATATATATATATATATAACACAAACTGAAGAAGAAGAAGAAGTGCAGCTTTCTGATATTATGGCACACCGTGACTTGCTACGAATCACGTTTCTGTATATATATATATATATATATATATATATTTCTGTTTTCTTCTTCTCTTTTTTTTTTTCTTTTCTGACCGCCTTGGTAACTGAAAACGTGTTTGTATCGATCAAGGCAATAGGAGTGGTGAAGTCCCATTGCTGCCTTGTAGCATTTATTTAAGTGATAACTATGATTCAGACGTGGTTTTAATTCTTCATGGCAGTTTGGCTTCATCCCTCCAGTAATAGGGAGGAATCGCGGTGCAAAATTGAAAAGCTAAGCACAATCATTCAAGATGATGATCGCTTTATCTGGAGTCCTTTGCCTGGTTTACCCGATCGAAAGTGTATTGTGCGCAAAGATACCACTTGCCGCGACCCACGAGGAGATACGTGTGCCGCCATTATTGAACAAGAGACGTTATCACAGTTTGCGTGGCCCGCGGCGGTGCCATTTGCTCAATGGGTTACGGAAAACCATAAACTTTTCTGTGGAAAAAAAGTGCTGGAGCTCGGTAGTGGAACGGGAATTATGGGATTCGTTCTTGCCGCATATGCTGAAAGTGTTGTCCTGTCCGATTCCTCGCTTGTTTCACTTGCCATGTTAAAACTCACAGTCGAAAAGGGTTCTTTTAATAACTGTAGTGTGGCCTCACTGCATTGGGGATCGGAGGACGTCGTGAGAGACCTTAAGAGGAGAATGGGAATCGATGCATTCGACATTGTGGTGGGTAGTGATGTATTTTACTTTAACAGTACCCTCAAGGCGGGGTTGAGAACGGCGAAGGCGGCATTGCAGTTACAACGCACATCCTCTGTGGGGTACTTTCTCTGCGCGAGCGTCGCACGTTCGGAACGAATGGAGGTCGACTTGGATGAGGTTCCGGTTAGTATGGGATTCACCTCACAATTGATTTTGGAAGTGGGCTCCATGAAGCTATTCAAGTGGACTCTACAGTGTTGATGCGTTTCTCCTTTTTATATTTTTATCAAACGAAAACAAAAAAAAAAGAAAGAAAACATCATTTCCTATGTTGCGAAATGGAAAAGCTGGAGCTGTTATTTTACATTCTGAATCGTGCTGGAAAAGTAAAAGAAAAGCAAAAAAAAAAAAGAAAGAAAGTGAAAAAGAGTTGGAATTATTTGCTTTACTACTGTCATAAAGGGTCGTGTTTATTTGTGTGTTTCTTATTTCTCCTTGGTTTCATATGTATCTATACGTTTATATGAACTGAAATGAATTGTTTGTGATCTTTTTTTTTCTTTTTTGTTCTTCCAAATTGCGCATCCATGGTAACAATAGTTACAAGAGTCATAAAGAGAAAAAAAAAAGAAGGTGAGGCGAACAACGAACATAAAAAAAAAAAACAATAATATTTTAATAAAGCATGTCTTCTAAAAGAGAATCCCTTGAGCGTGCGACCGGAATGCGTGCGGTTATTCTCGTTGGCGGGTACGGCACTCGTCTGCGTCCACTGACACTTACTATGCCCAAACCACTTGTGCCCTTTTGCAACAAACCCATGATTGTCCACCAGGTGGAGGCCTTGCGCGATGCGGGCGTGACGGAGGTGGTCCTTGCCGTCGCCTACCGCTCCGACGCGATGAAACAGGTGATGGAGCACTGGGCGGAGGAGTTGGGCGTGTCATTTGTCTTCTCCGTCGAGGACGAACCCCTCGGGACGGCGGGCCCACTCGCCCTTGCCCGGGATATCCTCTTAAAGGATGATGAACCGTTTTTTGTGCTCAATGCGGATGTCACGTGCAGGTTTCCACTTCGGGAACTTCTCTCGTTTCACAAGAAACACGGAAAGGAGGGAACCATTGCTGTGACAAAAGTTACAGAATGGCAAAAGTATGGGGTGGTCGTCTTTGATGACAACAGTGGAATTATTGAACAGTTTGTGGAGAAGCCAAAGAGCTTTGTTGGAGATAAAATCAATGCAGGAATATATATTTTTAACAAGAGCATTTTAAACCGAATCAGGTTGGAAAAAACATCTATTGAAACCCAAATCTTTCCTCAAATGGCAAGCGCATCCCAACTGTGTGCCTTTACCCTCGAGGGATTCTGGATGGACGTGGGTGTTCCAAAAGACTTTATTGAGGGCACCTGTAAATACCTCAAGTCTCTCACAGGCACACCAAAGGAGGCGTTGGAGCTCTGCCCGATTGGAAAGCAGAAAAATGGAACGGAGTTTTCCGTGGAAGGCTGTGTGATGATTCACCCCACAGCTAAAATCGGTAATGGCTGTGTGCTTGGTCCATTTGCCACTATTGGGCCCAATTGTGTGATTGGCGATTCCTGCCGCATCACACACTCTATCATTCTTGATAACAGTAGAGTTGGAACGGGATCGTTTATTGATTCCAGCATTGTGGGATGGAATAACCAAATTGGATCTTGGTGCCGATTGGTAAACAATACCGTTCTCGGGGATGACGTGGGTGTCAAGGATACGCTGTACCTTAATGGAGTAAAGGTGCTTCCTAATAAGAACGTCACTCAAAGCTACCGCGAACCGGAGGTAATTATGTAGTGAAGTCTGTTTTACTCTGTTTTTTTTTTTTTGCTCTTTTGTTTCTGTTTTTATTGATATTTTTGTTTTGTGAGAAACGAAAAAAAAGAAAGGGAGTACGTTGTTGTCTTTTTTTTTTTTTTGAGTGTGTGTTGGATGGGCAATAACAATGGAAGGAAACAGAACCCCCAATCCACTTTTAAATGCGAAAAAGAAAAAAAAGACAAAGTTTAAAAGACCCGTAGATAAAAGGAACGACAAAATTTTTTCTTAATTACATGTTGTTGTTGTTGTTCTTCTTCTTTTTTTTTTGATTTCACTTTTTCTTAATATATATATATATATATATATTTATTAATATCTCGGCATCTATGATGGGTCGATCAGACCCAATTAACGTCGCTTAATCTCTGTATTCCATACGAACCCTAGGGTCATTACCACAAATGTCTGGAATCCTATTTCATGGACTCATACTTGAACATATCTTATCAATCCGCCTGTTGTATATGTGCTTGTGTAGGCGTAGATGGTTAATTCGTGGATGTGAGAAGCTTTGGAGAATGATGTGCGAATGTATGACTCCCTTACTCTTTATATGCGTCAGCTTCCGTGTTTTTTTATTGTTTATTTCATGCATCCATGTATGACTCCTATAATGTGTATAGTTTTTCTACATTTGCATGTATTCTATTTGACGTTTTTTTTTGTTTTTGTACTCTTATTGAATTTACTTTTCTTTTTTGATTCCGTTACTTTTTTTTCTTCTTCTTTTTTTCCATGTGCGTATATGTGCATATAAATAAATCTATGTAGCTTGAGGTATAGCAGTGTAGTCATAGGGACAAACGATTGAGGTCCTATATATATATATATATATACAAAGCAGATAAAACCAAACAAGCAAAAAACAACAACATGATGACATCGAGGCCTCTTCAAAAGTACTGGATTGATGTTCAATCGGCGAGGCACAGTGAGCAGCAGTTGGCTCTCCTACCAGCCCTATTACACGAGTTTGAGAAGGAATGCACCGACAGCGCATCACTCCCCTTCCGTGAGGTTTTCGGTGATGGCGTAAAGTTTGCCACTCTCCTCTGCCGTTGTTGCGCGGCCACGGTGCGCGCCGCGTTGCACGACGGGCGCGGCGTGGCGGCCGCCACACTTTTGCGCACTCCCGTGTTCCCATTGCTACTCTCCGCGCTGCAGCGCCTCGTGACGCCGAGCTTTTACGCCGATCCCCCCACACGCGCCGCGCGCCTCGCCAGCGTCCTTTCCCCCCTCTCCGCCCACCGCGTGCCGCTTTTGTTGCTTCAACTGCACCGTTTGGTCCTCCGAGGCGCGTCGGATCGCGCGCGTGCCGCCGGCGGTGTGATGCGCGCGGCGGACGTCGAACTCCTCGCGGCGGACGTGCGGAGTGTGTCGGCCGCTTTGCAGTGCGCGGCGGCGGCGGCGGAGCACTTTCCCGCGCTGCTGCGGGAGATGCGCGGACGCGACGCCCTCCTCGCGCTGGCGGAGACGTTTGGGTCGGCGCTGCTGCACCCGGCCGCGTCGGGGGTGGCGTTGGCCCGGGGGGCGCTCGCCCTCCTCCGCCGCCTCACCGCCGCCACGAAGCGGGAGGAGTGGGAGGGGGCTTTGGGCGCACAAACGGATGAGACCTTTCAACGCGCTCTCCTCGCCGCGCATGACGGCACGCGTGGGGGGGACCCGTCGGCTCGACTGCAGACGTTGACGTGCTGCATGGAGGCGCTCCTGTGCGTGCGGCGGGTGTTTGGGTTTCCCCCGCATGAGACCGTCGACCTCGGCGCGCTCCTTTCCATGATGCTCGCCACGCAATCGGCGATGGCGGCGAACGATGCGGACACCAAACGCCTCTTGGCGTGCGTGGAGGCCCTCGCGACGGCGCCGCGACCCGCTAAGGAAACGGCCGCACGAACCGCTAAGGCGCCGGAGGGGCGGGCGGCGGGGCTCTTTGCCGCACTGCCCGCCCAACTCGGACGCATTCAGCGATTGGTGGGGTCCGTGAGCGGCATCGGCGCCGGGGCAAGGGCGGAGCGACACAATCCCATCACGTGTCGAGAGGCGGTGGAGTGTTTGACGAGTTTCTTTATTTGTGCGACCACGCCGGGTCCGGTGGATGTCGCCGGAGGCATTCTCTTTCACCTCACCTCGATGGATGGGGTGGAGGCGGAGTTGACGCTCTTTGTGCTGCAATCGTGCGTGGAGAACTTTCTTACTCTTCAGCCTCAACATCGCGGGCGTGTGCTGGCGCTACTGCGGTCCTCCGGGCGGCGTGTGCGTCTCGCCCCGCTTGTGCGCACGCTTGCAAAGCTGCTCGATGAGAAGTCCGGCGCCATCACGGAGGTGCGCATGGATGTGTTGGACTTCCTCACGCTCTACGCTTTGGGTGGTGGGGATGTCGACGTGGACGCCCTTCGTGAGGCGCCACGTTTGGCCTTCATGATGCTGATCAGTGAAAAAATGGAGTGGGACGCCCCCTATGTGACAACATATGTGGAGTACACCGCTCGATTAATACGGGCACTTCTTTCCTCACCTTCACTTGTTGCACTGGTGGACCATGTGGAGGTTCATCAACTCGTCCTCCAGGCACTTCTACGCGCTCGGGACAGGATGAGGCGTGACGCTGCAACGCAAACGGACATGGGACAAAGCAAACAAGCCCATCATGCAAGGGAGGAATTAGAGGGAAAAAATGACAAGTCGACACCAGCTTTCGCATCCAGAGACATGGCACGAGGCGCCAAAACAGCGTCCACCGATGGGTTACTAATCTTGGGAGATGTTTTTGTCGCCCTCGCGACAGGCACGACTCAGTGTGTGGAAGTCCTTATAGGTGAACTTGTCTCGTGTAGCGCGAGAGATCAGTGGTTGATGCAGACAAGCACACTTTTGCGCCTTTTAGTGTCCGTATTGCGGGTGCCATATGGTGCGGCGTTGATCGTGCGGGCAAATGGACTTCATGTCTGTCTATCCATGTTGCAATCCGTGGAGCGTGGGGAACGGTCCAACATGGATATGCACCTCCTTGGGGCCTGCCTCAGTCTCATGCTCGCCCATCTGCGTTGGAGCGAGGCGGGGGCTATGGTGGCCGCCGTCGTTCTCCCGTTACGTTCACCACGGGTGGCACAACTCCTCGCGGATCTCTCTTGTGGATTTTATACAATGCACCCCAACCCGTCCCGCGCGGTGGATATGACGAAGGATACGTTTGAACCCGATCGATCCGCGTGTGAACTTATTGGACCTTTTTTTATCCCAAAGAGTGGATTTTGCAAACATACATTCCCCCTTGGCGTTCTCACCAAGTGGGCAACAGCGGCCAGTGAGGATACGAGCGACGACAAGAACGATAGGGAGGGTGCACGCTCCTCGAAAACGTTGGGGGATCTTGTCCTTGCTCTTGCCCAGCGGCACAGTGGCCTCATCGCGGACGGGTCGTTCGCATCGGCTGTGGTGGCAGCCACACTGACGAGTGCGCGTTATGGTGAGCTTATTCCATTTCTCAGTAACCCTCTGGCGCTTGCGCGGTCTCTTTTTTTCCCTGACGTGATCCCCAACACGACCGCGGATGTGCGACGACAACAAATAGTATGGGATCCCCTCATGGCTGCTGCGGCTCCTCATGACACCATTGGTTTTCGTGGAAGTGTCATTGTGCTACGTGGCGCGGCTGGGGCACACGGGTGTTGGCGAACCTCTTGGCCACCTGTGGAGGGATACACTGTCGCTTTCTGGCTACGCTGGACAGGTGAAAGTGTGCAACTGTGGCGCCTCCAAGGCGGAGCTCATGGCGCGGCTGCCCTCACACTAGATGGGCCGAAAGGGGCAACCGTGCTTAGCATTCCATCGAGTGGTCACACAAACAATAGCAGTCAGATGAACTCCGCACGAACACCAACACATTCATCGTCCATAACATCCACAACGGGAGGTGAGAGTGTAGGCGACGATGCGGGTAGTGATGATGGGGAAAGGCGCATACATTTTCCACTTGTACCCTCTGGTGAATGGCGGCATGTCGTATTAACATACCGTCGTGCCGCCCTCCGTGCGGCGCAGTTTCGTTTCTTTATCGATGGCGTACCAGTAGCCACACATGACGTTGCTCCGCGAGGTGCCTCCGTGGCTCTCGTCACCAGTATTGTTGCAGAGCCGACAACGGATGTGAGTTGCACCATTGGTCTCCCCCTTGGAGTGGAACTCCATGACGATGGTATTAGTGATTACAATCATGGCAAGGTTCACATGGATAGGGGTGGGGAGGCGGTTGCAGAGGATAAGGAGGGTGCAAAAGGGGAGAAGGAAAAGGCGAGAGGGGATGTGATTCCCGCGGAGACTCAACGAAAATGTCGCGGGGAGTTGTGGTTTCTTTCCATGCATATTTTTCCCCGTGCTCTCGATGAGGCGGCGGTAGCGGCGCTTTTTGCCGCCTCCCCATCGTCATCCTTGGCAGCAGGTGTGACCCCAAGCCATCGACAGGTAAGTTCTGCACGACTTTCACCATCCACGCTGAGGGCCGCCATGGTGCCGGTGACAACGAACGCCTCGTTGCCGTTACCGTTTATTGCCCTTCATGTGCGTGCGGTGGTGAAAGTGGAGGCCCCGCTCCGGGCATTGGATAACCGACAGTGGGCATTGACGAACACGGCAGCTGGTGGACCGGCACTGCAGTTTGCCCTCCATGGTCCCCACACGGAGCCAAAGAGACCAGTGTTGGTGGACACGGTTTCATCCCTCCTAGCGCACGGCGCGGCTACACAATGGCGGCGTTGGGTCCATGTGCTCTGCAAGGATCAAACAAGGGAGACGGAACATGATGCGGAGGCGCTCACAATGCGGGATGCGGCGGCGGCGGCGGTGATGCGTGCGGTGGGTGTCTGTTGCTGGACCGACGCGGAGTTACCGGATGGGGACTCCGGGCCTCGTTTCATGGCACGCCGTGCGGCGCGTTGGCCACTTGTCTTTCTCCGAACACCAGCGCTGGTCGAGGCGTTCTTTTCGACATTTACGGTGCCACTTGGGGCGGCGGGACATGCCGTGGTGGTTCACACCGCGCCTGTAGAGCGTGTCTTGCTGCACTGGCCTCTCCTCACGCGACTCCCGGCGGTCGCTCGAGGGGCCATCATGACTCGATTGGAGGCGCTTCTCCGCTCTGAAAACCCGCATGCAGCTCTAAATGCAGTACGACTTTGGCACTGTGACTTTGTCGGTGGCTTTGTAAAGGATCTTATGCGAGAATGGATCTCACCACCCCTCGTTGCCACTGCCGCACGTTTGGCGGGACAATTTCTGCAACGACTCGCGAGTAGTAAAAACATAACCTCGGCTGTTCATAACGCCAATTTAGTACTCCTTCAGTCCGCGTTGGGAGATATCTTATCGCTTTGCGCTGCGTCTATTCCTGGGACATGTGGATCCGTTTCACAAACCTCCATTCTTCATTCTTCTCTTCCATCTGCTGTATCTGTGCGTCACACGGCGCTTGTTCGAACATTACTCTTAAAATCTCTCTGTGATGCTGTATTGGGAGAGCAGCGGGATGTTTTTCTCTCTATCCTTAGTGATATTGCACCTCGCTGTTGGTTTCAAACAATGTGTGGAAAGTGGGCGGATGCCGTTACAGCTGCGATGACAACTCATCTTTTTGTGGTTTGCATGAACGGCAGTGTCTCATTTCGGCAGCGTATGGGTGATGCGGCGGAAGTCCTTACGGAATGTCTCCGTCACCATGCCCACCAAGGTGATGTTCTCACTGTGGTTCTGCATGGGTTTGCCGGTCATGTTTGGGATCCACAGCAGCGCGACACGTCTCTTGCGAGTGAATTGTTAACCATTGATGTCCACACGGCAATCCCATCCTTGCTTGAGCTCCTAATGGAGCTTTTGCGACGTAATGCTCTCTTGCTTCTGCAGCGCACCCCGCGTGTGCACCACGCGGCAGTCCGCTGCTTCGAATACTATGACACATACACTGTGGAGGAAAACGTGAATGAGGATATACGTAAAAATGTGAGTCGTGAAAATGGGGGACAAGGGTTACGTCGGTGGCGTTATTGTTGCTTTGCCATTATGGCATCTCTTCGTCTCCGTCGACTAATCACATCTCCCTTGCCCGCTCCACTGAATGAGAATGACTCTACTATGGTAACCACACCCGTGGAAACAGGTGTGTTGCGTCAAATGCTTATGGAGGTCCTAATTTGGATTGCGCGTCACTACAGTTCTCATCCTTTCTTGCGCGAGACACTCTACCGTTCACAGCGTGCCTCCAATTCCATGGACGTGATATTTCTCCTCCTCCTTGCTGCTCTCCGCACGGCGCACCGAACAGAAGGGGAGGATACTGCCAACACTCGATCATGTTGTGAGGTCGAAGGTTTGGACGAGGTGCCCGAGAGGGAGGAGAGTAGAGAAAATGCCGAGGAGGAGGAGGAGGAAGAGGAAGAGTTTAAAGAGGATGATGAGAATGAGGAAGAGGACGGAGGTGTCGTAAAAACGGTGCCTTCCGCCCCCACCGTCCCAATAACAACAACCCCGAGAGCAACAACAAAGGTAAAAACACCAACTAAAGAGCCGGAGGCATCCTCATATTCATCTTCATCTTCCGTTTTTCCTGTCACTACAACCGTAACGGAGTCACATAGCTACGGTCTTGATGCTCGATTACCCAAACCAGATGATAAGTTTTATGCCTCTTGTCGCTTCCTTGTAGCCACACATGTTCGTCGCTATGCTATTCGTTATGAGATGGTTACGGTGCACCGTGGTAGAGGGAGTAGCAATTGGCAGATTCCAAAACTTGTCCTTGCCCTCCACCGTATCTTGACGGCTACGCCACCCGGAGTTGGCAATCAGGCTGAAGTAGACTGCTGCGCCGCACTCTGCCATATCTGGCTTGAGGTACTTGCGGATATGATGACAGCCTCCTGTCAAGGTGCTCCTGTAGACTCCGTGACACGAAACGCCGTGGCTTTGGCCACATACCTGACTAGTCGTTTCGTGAGCGGAGCGGCCGTTCCCCCAATGGCCCTTGCGCAGTTTGTTCGACTCCTCCTCGATACGGTCACTGCCGTGGAGCATACGCGGCAGCTGCTTGATGTGCTCTTTGAGTGGGTAAACTATATCATGACTCGAAGTTTTCACAAGAAGGACGCGGAGAGAGCAGCGTATGTCGTGGACCTTCTTTACGCTAATCGTGAGGGACTCTTCACGGTGCCTATCCCCTCTGTCGAATTACTACGCTCCGTGATGACGCGTCTTTTAGATGTTTCGCATTCTCTTCTTAGGTCAGAGGCGAGCCTCACTACACCTAGTGCGCAGCGGCTTGGGGGGCTATGGCAATCCCTTCTTCGCACAAATAGTTGTTCTCCGGCCTTACGTAGTGTTCTGGCCTCTCGTGGAGGGGCAGATTTTATTACTAGGTTTACTAAACTTATATCAAGTGACGCCGATATGGACGCATTTCTCATCTGGTTTTTGGATAATCGTGAGGAGATCTTGTGTCGCATTCAGTCGTCATTATCATCCAAACACACGCTCTCCAACGCGATCCTTCCACGCGGGGTGTACCACAGACACTGGCGTCGCACCGCTACTGAGCAGCGCCGTGAACGGGCAAAGCGTCTCTCCATTTTTACTGCTACATGGGAATCTGGTCAGACGGCTTGGCTTCACTTTACATCCACCGCCACAGCTATTGACCCTTTCGTGCTCGCACATGATAACGATCGCGATGACATGGACGACGACGACGACTACGACGATGATGATGATGATAATGCTGAGAACGATGACGATGGTGGTGATGGTCGAGGTGATGACCATGATCTTGGTGACGGCACAAGCGGTAGTCACCACAGTCGCAACCGGGCAAAGGAGTCTAAGAGTGGTTCCAATAAGTTGGATGAGACTGTTAAGGAGAAAACGGCGAGGTATGCATCGGCGCAGCGTGTGGTGCTTTCCTCACGTGAATTATCCTCCGGGTCTTGGCGCACGCGCTGCTTACACCCGAGCGGGGCGGTGGGCTACATCATGGGAAGATGGCAAGGTGACAGGGCGGATCTTGCTGGGGAGCATTTGGCCATGTATGTGCGTCACCTACCCATTTCGTGCCTTCCAGTGCGTTGCTCACTTCTCGACACGATTTCTAGTGAGTGTGGTTTGCGTGTGCATGCGGCAGAGATACTTCACCGTATTGTTGGACCGTGCCCGGAGCGACGCATTGTGTGGGTGGGAAATGTGTACTACCTCGTTGGCAACGACTGCCTCATTTGTGTCCTTGTTGTGACAGGAAGTGAGGTGGTCATAGTCAGCAATAGTGAAGTGACACCTGGGGGTGATCTTATCTTTTCACAACACCGCTCTCATAACGCCGCACGCAAGTCTACACTAAAGGCAACTTTCGTACATGAAGCTATTCGACGATTTTTACCTCGACAGTCAGGGGAGGCGGCGACATACACAAAGGCTGCATTTCGTCACTCGCAATACTTTCGAATGATTTGTGCAGAGTCCCGCCTTCGCGACACCCCAGCACTCGTGTGGCGCTTCTCCCTTGGTAGTATACAGATGATTCATCAACGTCTATTTCAGCATATGCCGGCTGCACTGGAATTTCAACTTGAGCATGGTGACCGTTACTTTGTTGTTGCTCTGGATGATGAGCTTTCTTTATCTAAAAACACCCGTGATAAGTTGCAGTCTGTTATAACTGGTATTGCATCACACGCCGCAGTGGAAACGAGTGCTCTGAAAGAGACTCGACTTGGCCACCTCACACGGCAATGGATAAGGCGTGAGTTGAGTAATCGACAGTATCTTTTGAATGTTAATGATGTGGCTGGACGTACAGTAGCAGATATTGGACAATACCCTGTTATGCCATGGATCTTGAACGATTACAGAAGTCCAACAATTGACCTCAACGACCACAACGTTTATAGGGATCTTGCTAAACCTATTGGTGCGCTTAACCCCAATCGTGCGGCTCAACTGCGGGAGCGATATGAACAGTGGCCCGACACCACACAACCTCCATTTCATCATGGCACCCATTACAGCAGTAGTGCAATTGTTATGTATTATCTTCTTCGATTGCAACCGCTAACTCAGCGCTCGGCGAGGTATCAAGGTGGACGTCTGGACATTGCAGACCGTCTCTTCTACAGCGTCGCGGAGGCGTGGGAGAGTTGCAGCGGTCCAGCTACAGGAGACACGAAGGAACTTATTCCTGAGCTCTTCGTCCTCCCCGAGCTCTTTCAAAACACGAATCATGCGGACCTAGGCGTTCGCCGCGATGGGGTTCGGCTTGGGGATGTGATTCTCCCTGAATGGGCCAATGGTGCGGCGGAGTGGTTTATTCACATCCATCACGTTGCCCTCGAGAGTGAAACTGTAAGCGGCGCACTTCATCAGTGGATTGATCTCATTTTTGGTCACCGCCAGCGGGAGGAGGCGGCGGTGCAGTCCCTGAACGTGTTTCACCACCTCTCGTACCAGCACGGGGTGGAGCGTGCGATTAGCGTTGCTGCCAGTGAGGAGGAGCGTCGCGGCATTGTGGCAACAGCTGCATGTTTTGGGCAAACACCGCGGCAAATATTTGCTTCCCCCCACCCAAAACGAGGACCACCCCCTCAACAACAACTCCAACAGCAACAACAACTCTTGCCAACACACTCCATACTCCATCCTTATCACATCCCACCGCAGCAGCAGCTGCCGTCAGCATGTTTTTCTCTGGTGCCGCGACAACTTTGGCTTCTTAGCAAACTCCGCGAGTTGAGTCGCCGTCGGATGTCCGTTTATCTCCCTCGCGGCGGGGCAGAGGGGTGCGGCCCGATTATTGCACTCGGCTGGGTAGACGGCGCCATCGTGGCATCGGCGCCGTTTGACCTCACACTCCCTACACGGCCACCGCAGATGTGCCTTTACGACGGAGCCACGCGTGAACTCCTTTGTTTGTATTATCGTGATGGGGCTTTAGCGTGTGCAGTGCCAGACGTGGCGCTCTGCGGCCGCGGCGAGGTGACGGCGATGTGTGCATCCATCATGGGTGGCTTTCTCTGCTGTGGAACAAGTGGCGGGGCGGTGTTTGTGCTCGCGCGAAGTGCCATTCGACAGCCCTTTGAGGTGGCTGCCATCCTCGACGTGGGTGCGCAAAGTGCGGTGCGGCTGTTGAAGATATGGCCCGATGGACATTTATGTGCGGCGAGCAAAGGTGGTGAGGCGGTGGTGTCGGTTTGGCATGTGGCCCACACGGGTGTCATGTTCTGCTTCGCCGTCGACCTCCGACCTCTGGTGGAGGAGCGCGGTGGGGTCCATGGCGTCACACGGGATGCACAGGAGGGACATTATTACATCGCCACCGCCCACGCCCTCGCGCAGCTCTCCAGTCAGGGAACTCTTCTCCAAACGCTGCACACAAGGGAATTCGATTTCGCGGGATTGGAATCACCTATACGTGCAGTGGAATTCCTAAACTTTACAGGATACAGTGATAAAAATCTCCTCGTGACAGGCCACAAAAGCGGCGCTATTACATTCTGGACCGTTGAAACTAAAAAAAAAGTCCGTGATGTATCGACACACACCATCAAACCGGTATACTCCGTCATGGTGGATCCCTCCAACGCTATTACAGCTATTATGGGAGACGATGGAGGAGTAACACTGGGTACAGCCAACGGAACTGTTATATCCCTCGCCGTTCCCTCACCCACGGATGCTATGGTGGAATTATAACGGAAAAAGAAAGAAAGCAAATGCCAACTGAAAGAAAAAAGAAAACAGAGAAGAGCAAAGAAGAAATTGTTACGAAAATTAAAAGGAAAAGAAAGTATATACATATGCGTACATTTTTCCGTTCGAAAAATTCTCCACTTATTGATCGATTCATCCCACAGCAAACGTTTCTCCTTTTTTTTATTCTTTAACTTTTTTTGTGTATGTGTTTCTCCTCTCCAATGAGATTCTACTTCGAACATAAACTATGTAAAAATGAGTTTTTCTTTTATCTTTTTTTGTTTTTGGCATAATCAAGATTTTTTAAAAATTTTATATCCACGAACTAAGTTCGATGATTAAACCGGATATCTTTGCTACAGGCGATCCGTCGACATGACCTGACTTTTTCCATTACCAACCAAGATCAATGAGGGCCACGCGCACCCATTACTCCGTCCCCTCCCCCCTCCCCTCTTTTCTTGCTGTGTGTTTTGGTTCTTACTTCCCCCTCCCCCTCCCAGTCACTGTGCAGCAGCGGTGTGATTACAAACAGGACATCATTGAGTCAAAATTATATACACATCTCCGTATCCCCGATGTGGACGCTTGTCCCCCGTGTCTGACCGTTCCTGCCGCCATTGTCGGAGTGACGCCCACCTCTCCCTCTCCCTCTCCCACTCTGTCTGTTGCCCCCTCCTCCCCTGGACTCCTCGGCCCTGAGCGCATGATGCCATTGTTTATTCTGCAATACCGAACCTCCCCTTGAGTGAGATATTCCTTTTTGACTACTGGCAACTGATCGCGCTCCTTTGCTTGACTGCCTTGTCCCCATTTTGGTTTGCGTGCTGCTGGCGGATTGGCCGCACCCGCGCATTGTGAGAAACGCGTGGACCAGAGGAAAGTGCCATTGCCACTGTCGTATTGCGTGCGTGGAGCAGACCCCGAAGAGACGAAAGGGAGAGCGGGAAGACGAGCGGAGGGCTACACACTTCGCAGCGCGCTCGCTGTGCTGGGCTGTGCAAATGGGGCTCGAATGCGCAGGGTGATAACCGTAGTTCACCCACGCGTGGGAAACGCCTCAGAGAGCCGGAGCCACTTCTGCACGCGTCTGCTGCCAGACCGAGTTCGATGATTAAACCGGATATCTTTGCTACAGGCGATCCGTCGACATGACCTGACTTTTTCCATTACCAACCAAG
>JASANV010001382.1:22500-35635 GCA_030849715.1 Trypanosoma mega | reverse complement strand
AAGTGAACAAGTGGGATCGCTGACGTTCCCCATGCAGGCTGGTGCCTTGAAAAAGGGTGGGTATATTTGTATCAACAGCCGTCCGTGTAAGGTAATTGATCTTTCTGTGTCAAAAACAGGCAAACACGGTCACGCGAAGGTCAGCATTGTCGCCACGGACATCTTTACAGGCAACAAGATGGAGGACCAGGCACCCTCAACGCATAACGTGGAGGTCCCCTTCGTGAAGACAGCAACGTACAGCGTGTTGGACATTCAGGAAGACCGTGAGGATCCCAGCAAGCCGGCTCATCTTTCGCTGATGGACGACGAGGGTGAAACTCGTGATAACTTGGACATGCCTCCGAACGCTGAGCTTGCAGCCCAAATTAAGGAACAATTTGAGGGAGGAAAGGATGTGTTGGTCGTTGTGGTGTCTGCCATGGGCACTGACCAGATTCTGAGCTTTAAGAATGCTGTGGAGAAGTAAGATAAGGGAAAAGGCTAATTATAATAAGAAGGAGTATTTTTTTTTTTTCAAGTCTAAAATGAACGTCCTTGGGATGTTAAGTATTTATGCTTTATTTATGGGCATAAATGTTTTTTGTTTTTATTTTCCTGTGAATATGTGTAAAAATAAATATTTTTTTTATGTATATGTATTCTCTTTTTTTTTTGTTCAATCTTTTTTTTTTTTTTGAAGACTTACAGTTCTTTACAGCAATGTCGGACGACGAGGGAAATTTTGCTCAGGGAAGTGAACAAGTGGGATCGCTGACGTTCCCCATGCAGGCTGGTGCCTTGAAAAAGGGTGGGTATATTTGTATCAACAGCCGTCCGTGTAAGGTAATTGATCTTTCTGTGTCAAAAACAGGCAAACACGGTCACGCGAAGGTCAGCATTGTCGCCACGGACATCTTTACAGGCAACAAGATGGAGGACCAGGCACCCTCAACGCATAACGTGGAGGTCCCCTTCGTGAAGACAGCAACGTACAGCGTGTTGGACATTCAGGAAGACCGTGAGGATCCCAGCAAGCCGGCTCATCTTTCGCTGATGGACGACGAGGGTGAAACTCGTGATAACTTGGACATGCCTCCGAACGCTGAGCTTGCAGCCCAAATTAAGGAACAATTTGAGGGAGGAAAGGATGTGTTGGTCGTTGTGGTGTCTGCCATGGGCACTGATCAGATTCTGAGCTTTAAGAATGCTGCTGAAAAGTAAGACAAGGTTTATTAACGTAATTTTTTTTTCTTTCGTTTATCATTTACACTATTATGCTTGTACTTGGTATTTTAGCTACTGTTTATGAAGTATTTTGACGCTTTGTTCATATATTTTTAGTAGTTTTTATTGTTCCTTGATACATTAATGCCATCAACTAAAAAGGAGCTTAGTGGGCCTGTGAAGATATATATACATGTATATGCATCCATTGTACCTATATTGTTGTTTTCTTGTCTTTTTTTTTGTTTTTTTTCTCGTGTGCTGTTTTGACATTTTGTTGCTTTTACATATTGTATGTAGTCAACACTTTTAGGATTTTTTGTTTTCAATATTCTTTCTCCCGTTTAAATGAGCAACAATGTTAATACTGCCACACTTACATTAAATGAAAAGGGAACGTGGAGGCCGGCTAAAGGAAGAGATAAAATTTTTAAATATATTGTTCAATATGCGCCAACCATGAGGGCTCGTTGTCGGAAATGTTCGCAGTTTATTAGTAAAGGTGAAATAAAAATAGGGATTCCAATTCGTCATTCGCATGGAGAGTACGGCTGGATTACGGCCTGGCAACACTTGGGTTGTACTCGTATTTTGGAACGCGATCGAGTTCAAGATTTGATTTACTCATTTTATGACTTGACGAAAAGTGAACAAGCAAAAGTAATCCAAGAAATTATCTCGGATAAGCTTCCGAAGCACTTAATGCCTTTAGATCCTGATGATTTGGTGAAACGCGGACGACTTCCTGAAGTAGACCCTCCACTCCAACTATTACGTCAATTGCTCAGGTATCAAAAAGAAGGCTTAGGTTGGATGATAGCCCAAGAGCACTCTGAATTTAAAGGGGGAATTTTAGCTGACGAAATGGGAATGGGTAAAACTATTCAGATGATTAGTCTTTTTCTTTCGAATAAGCTTTTAGGACCTACACTTGTTGTCTGCCCTGTTAGTTCTATGCTGCAGTGGAACAGTGAAATTAAGGAACATGTTGTACCAGAAGCTCTCTCTGTTGTGGTACTAGACCGTCTTTCACGAGTCAAAAGGGATGATTTGGAGAGTGCTGATGTGGTTTTGACAACATATCCCATGTTGGAGCAATCATGGAGATTAATTGTGAATAAAGTAAAATTGCCGTGCCCATATTGTAATCAACTTTTCCTTCCACGACAGCTTAGTATTCATAATCGATACTTTTGTGGACCGCAAGCGAGACGAACAGCAAAGCAACGTAAAAGAGAAAAGGAAGAGTCAATCCCGACTTCTCGAAAAGTTCAGTCAAAGGAAACAATAAAAAGAGGACTAAGAACTCTTCATGTCGATGTGGACGATAAAGATGAAAATAGTAGTGACTCTGCCGATATCAATGATGCTGGTGGCGATCGAGGCGTTGTAGGACCGATGGGAATGTACCGTGAACTTATGATTGAAGCCGGACGAAGAGTACGTAGTCGCTGGGAACCAGCTAAAGAGAAAAGTAGATCTAGTAATAGTATAAGCGACTCGAATAAAGAAGGCTCCCTTTCGTCGGATGCATCTAGTAAAGATATTGAAGACGAGATTGCACAAGAACAAGAGAATATGGCTTTCAACACTTTTCGATGTTCTCAGTGTGAATTTCAATTGTTGCGATATCCGTTTTGCCCAAAGACTGGGCAACATCATGTTTTATCAGATGATATGAAGAAAATTATAGAAACTGATACTGGAGGAGATGATATTGATTTATCAGGATCTATTTTTCATTCTATTAAATGGAGTCGAATAGTTCTGGACGAAGCTCATCGTATTAAAGGTCGCAATACTAGTACATCTCGTGCAGCATTTGCATTGACTGGAGATTATCGTTGGTGTCTGTCAGGTACACCTCTTCAAAACCGTGTGGGGGATGTGTACAGTTTATTTCGTTTTCTTAGAATAACACCCTTTGCAAGGTACTACTGTGGAACTGAGGGTTGTTCATGCTCTTCCTTTTCTCATCCCTTTTCTGGAAATAACTTCCGACAGTGTGTCTTCTGTGGTCATGGACCTGTTCAGCACTACGCCTACTTTAATCGACATATTCTTAATCCAATTTTACGCTACGGTTACATTGGTGATGGTCGAAAGGGGATGATGATGTTGGCTAATGAGGCATTTGGAAAATCTATGCTGCGTCGTACAAAAGTGGAAAGAGCAAGTGATTTACACTTACCACCACTCACAATGGAGGTAGTAAAAGTAACCTTAGTGGAAGAAGAACGCAATTTTTATGAGTCCTTATACAAGAGGAGTTCTGCAGCATTTGATACATTTGTGGATAAAGGTACTGTCTTGCATAACTATGCTCATATCTTTCAATTACTGAGTCGATTAAGGCAGGCTCTTGATCACCCCTTACTTGTTATTGATTCTATGAATGTTGGCCGAGTGACTCATCCAAAGGGTTTGTGTGGTATATGCATGGAAGGGGGTGAAGGTGAAAATTGTCTACAAGTTAACCCATGCAAACATAATTTTCATCGTGTTTGCCTTGCACAATTCATAGAAAGCTCTCCAGAAAAGGAATATCATTGCCCTACTTGTTTCGTAACAATCAGTATTGATTTACGCCAATTACGATCTGATTGGGAAGAGGAAGAGGCCTTACCTGTCTTGCCTCCAGAATTAGAAGATGAGGTGAAGAGTGAAGCATCTGAAGAAACTTCTGAAAAGGTTGATGCTTCACATACGATAGGGACTTTCAATCGCGAAGGAAAACTTGATTCCAAAAAGTCAAGGGCAAAAGCTGGTATTTTGTCACGCATCGATCCTTCTAAACCTCTTTACGGGACAAAGCTTAATGCTATAACAAATTATATTCGTAAAGTTTCAAAAGATGACAAGGTTATTGTTTTTTCACAATTTGGAGCTATGCTGGATCTTTTACAATTTTGGCTCCAAAAAGCTTTTATAAAGGCAGTAAAGCTTACTGGTACTCTCATGCTTTCCCAACGTCAGGCTGTGCTTCAAGCATTTTTACATGATCCAACTGTGCGCGTCATTCTTATTTCACTGAAAGCTGGGGGGGAAGGTTTAAATTTACAAGTGGCTAATCATGTCATCCTCGTAGACCCCTGGTGGAACCCGGCAGTTGAGATGCAAGCGGCTCAACGTGCCCATCGCATAGGGCAAAAAAAACCCGTTTACGCAATACGTTTTGTCACAGAAAACTCTATTGAAGAAAGAATGATAGACTTACAAAATAAAAAAATGTTGGTATTTGAAGGCACCATTGATGGAAAGTTTAATTCACTCCAAAGTCTAAGTGAGGAGGATCTTAATTTTTTGTTTACAAAATAATAACGTGAGGCGTGACTTTTAAAGTAATGCAGATACATGTATGTATATACATGTATCTGCATCCAAATGAGTTTTTTTTTTTTTGTGTGTGTGTGCTTCACGAAAAAAACAAAGGGAATACAAACATACGAAATCTTTATAATGTTCTATCATAATTTTTTTTTGTTAAACTGTTTATTTACTGACTTTAATCATTACTTATTACTATTATAATGTTTTGGATGTTGTTATCTTTTCCTTTTTTTTTTTTTGCGTAGTAGTGAATAAAAAGAAAAGAAAAAACAACAACAACGGTCTAAGAACCGAAGGAAACCAAGAAGAAAAAAAAACAGGAAAAATCTTTTTTTACAAACTCTAAAAGAAAAAAAAAAGAAGAAAAACAATCCAACAAAATGGGAATACCGTTGCCAAAGCCTGTTATGACGCAAATTCGGGAGCGCCATGGCAACGAAATTTTTCGCTGTGGCTCTAGCTGTGTGAATGGATACCGTGAAAGCATGGAGGATGCCCACATCACCTTTCTCAAGCCGAGCTGGGGCTTCTTCGGTGTGTTTGACGGACATGTTAATGATCATTGCTCCCAATATCTGGAAGGGGCGTGGCGTGAAGCTCTTGAGAAGGAAAAGGTGCCTATGACAGATGAGCGTATGAAAAATCTTACCCTTGAAATTGATAAGAAATGGATGGACTTAGCCCGAGATGGTGGCAGTACCGGTACATTCTTTCTTGCCATGAAAAATGGGGAAAAGGTTCACCTTCAAGTTGGAAACGTTGGAGACTCACGTGTCCTTGCCTGCATTAATGGTGAGGCCAAGGCCATGACGGAGGACCATAAGCCGAATAACGACGAAGAACGACGACGAATTGAAGACTGTGGTGGCCGTGTGGAAGGTAACCGCGTGGACGGCAGCCTAGCTGTCAGTCGGGCTTTTGGAGATCGTGACTACAAAACAAATACGGCTGGTAGCCAGCTGCAGCAAAAGGTCATTGCACTCCCTGATGTCACACATGTTGATGTGACTTGGGGCGGTAAAGATTTCGCTGTACTCTGTTGTGACGGTGTTTTCGAGGGCAACTTTTCAAATGAAGAGGTCATAAGTTTCATCGAAGAGCAATTGGAACAAAGTAATGATCTTGCTCTTATAGCCGGTAAAGTTTGCGAGGAAGCTGTCAATCGTGGTAGCCGTGATAACGTGTCCTGTGTTATAATACAATTTGCCAACGGAAAGGACTACGCAGATGGCCAACATTTTGAAATAGTACCAGGGCCATTTACCCTGCCACGCAACTCGACTTTCCGTAAGGTGTACTCTTTAATGGCTCAAAAAGCAGGAAGCACTGTACAAGAAGTCCTAGAAATGAGGTACAACTATCTAAAAGCTCAAGTTGATAAAGAACCGTTTCAGGAGGAGTTACAAAGCTTCAAGAATGGACCTCCTGATAACTTGCAAGGAAAAGACCGCACACAATGGTTTGCTGTCCTTTTTGAACAATATGCCGCCGAAAGCCCCTCTGACAGTCGTGCCGAGCAGATGGAACGTATTCAACTGCTACAGCAGCAGGTAGGTGTACCATTACCAATATTGCTCTCATTGATGGCTGGGCAGACACAGGAGTGATACAACTTAGGAAAAGCTCTTTTTTGAAGAAAGGAGGAGCAGACACACGCACAAACACATGCACAACAACAACAACAAAAACAACAGAAAAAGAGTTTAGGTGCCAAGTAGGATTTCCCTGTTTCCATGGAAACCTTTTTTCTTCTTTTTCTTTTATATATATATATATATTTATTTATCTATTTATATAAAAGAAAATATCTTTTGTGAGCACAACCATGCCTAAGATGATCGTTGGGGCAACTAATTTAGCAGAAAATTCAACAGAATAAATACAAAGCAAAAGCTGCGTCATTAAAGACAACTCTTCTGACGTGGTGACAAAAAAAAAAAAAAAAAACAGAAAAAAAAAATAGAAAAAAAAAGACTGAAAACTAAAAGAAAGGAAAAAGAGGGAAAAGTAAAAGGAAAAACGAGAAACAAATTAAGATGAAGAAAAAGGGAAAAAAGAAGACGAGAAGAAAGCCGTGAAGTTTTTTTATTTTTATTTTTATTTTTCTTGTTTTTATTATTATTATTATTATTATTATTATTATTGTCGATGTTCTCCAAAAAGGGTGAGGAAAGTGAAAGAAGAGTGATATTTGTGACGAAATATTCTATTATTCGTTCTTTTTCACACAAATATGCACACGCAAAAAAATATTCTCGTCGTATATATATATATATATATATATATATATATATATATATATATATATTTGTATGTGTATATATAAAATGAGATACGAATACACGTACACACACAGAAAAAAAAAAATAATGAGAAGATATATTTGACAGCAAGGCACAAATGCATGTCGTCTGGTCGTTCTGAACAAAATACACACACAAAAAGCGTTGAAGAATAGATAGCTGAAACTTCGAGATCACCATATTTTCATATCCAATACATTGAGGATTTGAGTCGCTCATTCTTTCAACTTTTTATTGCATACATTGTATAACTTTCCTGTGCGTCCTCATGTCGCCCCTAGCATTTGCTCAAAAATACGCATTGATGTATGAATGAATTCTTTTATTTGATTTTGTTTTGGTTTCTTTCAGCCTTCAACAGTGGTATGTTCATCTCTCTTTTATTTTTCCGTTTCTTTTTTTTTTTTGTGGTTGCTGATCATCTCATGTTGTATTTGAACGGACGACAGAATACACACATGGGCTGTTTAATGTCAATCCGCCTCCTGACCTTCTGCAAGCATAGCGGTATACTGGCGGTAGAGAAAACAAACGAATGAAAAGTAACACACACATACATATATATATATATATATATATACATTTATTTATTTGTACAATAAATATAAGTATGTATGTTACTATGAAAACAGTTGATTTGAGGGTGAAGGAGAATCATTCAACCACATAACTGTTGTACAAAAAAAAAAATAATTAATTCTTTCCCTTTGCAGCAAGGCATGTATATTTATACACTTTACGGAATGAAGAAGACTATGAAAAGAAAATGATTAAGGGAAAAAAAAGCGAAGAAATAGCTAGGAATTCAGGGTTGTTGCAGCGAAAGAGAAAAAAGGTATATTTAACTGAGAAAAACAAGGGAAAGGAAACAAACACACAAAAAAAGTGCATTTTCGTTTGAATACGTAATATTAGTCTCGCCCTTTTTTCCTAGTTTTATTATTATTATTACTATTCCTTTCACCTCAATACACGGTTTATGTTGTGTTTTTATCACCTCGAACGTCATGGAAAGTCCTTCGTGTGTGGTCGTCGTATCTCCTACTAGAAGAGATGCAATCAAATATAAATAAAAGAAATGGTAATAATAAGAGAATGAAAAAGAAAAAAGAACAAATAGATTCAAACGATGAAAGAAACAAACAAACAAATAAATTAAAAAAATTCTGCGTGAGCTTATTATTGTTATAATTTACAATATGCCGTTCTTTTTCTTCTATATACCTCTCTGCGCAGAGCAGGATTTCAAGCAGGAGTGAGGGAGAGGGTGAGAAAAGTGCTGTAAAGAGAATCACATACACGATTCTTACAGAATTTACCTCCTCTCCCTCTCCTGTGAGAGAGAAAACGGGAAAGAAAAAAGAATGAAAAGCAAAAAAAAAAAAGTATGAAGTAGCGGGCACGCTGACGTATGTGGATTTTTTGAGAATGGGTATGTTGGTCCGCTCTTTTGTAATGCAAAGGGACGCGACCAGAAAAGAAAAACAAAAAAAAAGCGAAGTACGAAAAGATTAGGAAAGGGAGAAGAAAGAAAACGAAAAACATATATATATATATATATATATATATTTGTATATAATTACAACAAGAAAAGATATATGCCGATGTTAGGTAACACACGTGGCACGTAGCGACACCTTCTGTCCGGTTTTCATTGCCTATGTATTGGCTCGTCGTGTTTTCAAAGCAAAGAATGAGATTACTTTTTTTGTGTGTCTGTGTGAAATCATCGCTTTTCGACTAGCAATTTCTTTCCCCATCTCTTCTTTTTTTTCTCCTTTTCTGCGCTCTTATAATTTGGGTAACCGTCGAAATCCCACCACATCTTTATATTACCATTTCTCAAAGGAAAATAATGCCACGAAGAACAGGGAAGGAAGGGAAAGAAGAAAATCGTGCTGCTCTTTTTTTGGTGCTAAATTTATGTATATATATGTATATATAGTGACCTTTTGTGTTTTATTTTCTTAAGTGTTGAACGAAAGTATCTTCTTTTCTCTTTTTATGTTTTTTCTGTTATATATATATCAATCTATGTAGCAGCTGAGGTACAGTCTGCTGTTTCGGATAAAATCAAGTGTCTGCTTGTGTAGGGCAATTAATATATATACATATATATATATATATAGTTATCAAAGAAAAGTGGAGATAAATACTACGATTTGCAGAAACTAGAGGGGCTACGTGAAATCTATGTCATCACCATCTTTTTCACCATGCGCTCTCAGGTTTATGAGAGCCGTTAGGAAGAAGCAAGAACCACAGAATTTTTCCGATGTTGACGTTCAACTTGCCAATGGCATCATGTTCCGTTCCCCCATAGCGATGCTAAATGCAGGTTCGAAGATGTTCTGTGATCTTTTGATCGACGAGGAAGTACAGGGGACGGTGCTTCGGCGCGAGCCGCTTGTGATTCCACTTCCGTCCGTTAACGCGAATGTATTTCAGAGTGTCGCACTCTATCTGGAGCACTTCCACGCGTTCGCGTGTGAGGATGAGGATAAAAAAGCACAAGATTTAGATGTTGTTCTCCCAACTCCGCTCTCGTGTCCACTTGAGGTGCGAGAACTGTACAGTTTGAGCGAGTGGGAACACTGTTTTGTCACGCGGCAGTTGCTGCAACTCCCGGAGTCTGAGTGGACACTGATGGAGGGTGGGAAATGGGTAGATGCAATGGCTAAGAAGGGGATGTCGCGACAATGCAACGTGCAGCACCTGCTTTGTGTGTTGGAGGCAGCTACATTGCTTGAAATGCAATCGCTACGAAGTCTATCCTGTGCAGTCTTGGCCAATATGCTCGTGGATCTCGACGAGAAGAGTATACTAGAGCTCTTTGGTGTGAAGGAAGAGCCAGAGGCAGGGGATGAGGAGGCTCTGCGTCGGGAGCATCCGTGGTTTGTGGTGTAGACATTGAATATCAATGAAGGAAAAGAACTTCATAGTACCAGAGCTTGTTGTGGATTTTGTTGTTTTCATCTTTTGTTTTTTGTGTTTGTGCGTGTTGAGAGGTAATGTATGACTTTTACTAAAACTTTGCGAATGAATCGATGGTGTCCTTCTGGTTGTAGGAGAATTAGAGGGGTTTAGTTGGAGTTTTTTTCAGATGTATTTTCTTTTTTTCTAGATTTCTTTTTTTTTTTTTGTCTCTCTCGCTCTCTTGCTCTCTCTCTTTCTTTTTTTTTCTTCCCTTTACCATGCTTAATTTATCAGGATTTCAAAGTCTGAGGCGGGTGTACGCTGGATGCATGCAGCACCGTATACGACCGATACAGACTACCGAACCCCACCTCCCCAGACTGATGAGGATCGTCGCATGTGGCAACTAGTTGCTGCAACGTATCCTTTGCCAGGGAAAATTGGTAGTGGTGGTGGGGACTCCCTTAACGCCACAGTAGCTTTGCTAGATCCCATCACGGAACAACTGAAGTTTTTTGCAGCACATAAGGTAAAATTGAGTGCCTCAGTGCTTGATGCAGCTATACAACACCCATCCCCGCACTTGGCGCTAACATTGACGACTCTGTTTCTTTCTTATCAATTCCTTGAGTTCGACTATTGTGGTCCTGTTGCTGTAGCAACAGGTGTTCAAAACTCTGATATCATTGCAGTTCTCTTAGAGTCCACGCAACTAGACCCTAACACAGGTATGCCGCTTGCTGTGGCTGTGGAAAAACGATACACACATGGACTTTCCTTGCTACTGAGTTGCCCTCGTATTGATCCGAATTATGGAAATCCTTTTTTTATTGCACTTGAACGCGGAGATATACAATCTGCTCGACTGTTATCCTCCCATCCAAACACAGATGTTAACTGCTTCGCTCGAAGCAAAGGTACAAATGCCCTATGCCATGTTGTTCGTCATGCTGTGGAATGGTGTCACCGTGAGTGTGACGTAGCACGCTCACTATCTGATACCCCAGCTGGGACAATTCACATTTACACTGGACTAGGCCTTTCACCCAGACAAGATTCACGAGAAAAAAGTCTTATGGATGTCAATTGGATGGAAGTGCTTTATTTCTTGTTGCACGAAACCGACGTAAATGTAAACTCGGGATTCTATGAAACACCTTTTCAAATGGCCGTACGAGGTCGTTGTGTGGATGTTGTGCGTTATCTACTCAGTCATCCTCGACTTGACCCGCAAAAGATATTAGCAAACACGAAAAGACTTTCCATTGAGGCTGGAAGAATTCACCCGTGTTTGTCCTTTTCAGCTTCCTTTCAGCAAACCACACTAGAAGTGGCGATTGAACAGGAGGATAAGGATATGATGGAGTTACTCCTTCGAGATCGACGTGTTGTGGTATCGCTTCTTCTAATAGACACACTAGAGACAAAAAACTGTATAACAGCCCTTCAAATCATCGCCTCGTTTCGGGAGCGATGGATGGGTTTTGTGTGGATTTGGCGTTGTCGACTTCTGTGCCTCGCTGTGGTTTCTACGGTGGTACTGGCATTGACGGATATCCTATTCCTCTTTTTCTGTTGGAGATGTGACACCACCATCTCTTTATTCTTGATTTTGTTAAATATTCTTGGTGGTCTTATTGGTGGCTTTCACTTCTCTCGCCATAGGCATCATTACCTCGAAAGTTCTTTTCCATGTGTGGCCATACCCGCCCGCGCGACGCTTCTGCTCATCGCCGTTCTCCCGTTGTTTCTCCCCGTACTGGACATTGGCTGTGCGTATGTGTCAGAAAAGATAAGGAAAACGCGCCATCAAGTGCAGCCAGATAATCGCGACTCCTCTCTTTTGCGTGCAGGATTGGTTCCAATGCGGTTACGAAAGAGATTTGAAGTTGCACACAGCGATAATCTTCCTCTTGAGGAGTTGGGAAGGCCCCGTACCACATGCATAGGAAGCCCTCCGAATTTTTTAGTTGATATCGAATACCATCCACCGGATCTGTACCTTCGCGCGGCCCTTCATAGTGCATATCGTTCCTTAATTGTCAGTCGCGTTTGTGTATTAACTGCTTTGCTCTTTTTGCATGTGTACTTGATTGTAAATACAGTGACAATCTCAAGAAGCAGAGATGGTAGTCCCGATACTAAAACGAGCACCGCCTTGATTTGTGCGTGCCCCACAGATCTTCATGTTTTTGTTGGAATTATGGGGATGGGATGTACTATTACTGGTTCTGTTGTGAATATACTCTTGTGGCTTTCAGGAAATCCCGCAGCTGTGCGGTAACTCGTAAGCTGGCAGAGCATAAACACTCTTTGGCTCAAGACATCAATTCAAACTTAATAATTTGTGTCTTTTTTATAGTTAGTTTTTCTTTTTGTTTGCTTTACGCTCTTTTGCTTTTCTCAAGAATCCCTCTACTCGTTTGCTTTTTTATTGTTTGTAGAAATGTGCGTGTAAAGAGGAAGTTAAAAATAGAAAAAAAAGAAGAAAGAAAAATGTGTAGTTTTTTTTTAAAAAAGGAGCATTTTTTTCTTTTTTTTTTTCTCTCCCTTGACAGCACTGCCTAAAAAGGGGGGGGGAAGGTTCGCAGAAAAATTGAGCGAAAACAAAACAAAACAAAAAATCAGTAAAGGACCAAACAAAAAACGATGAAAAAAGAAAGAGAAACAAACCTTTTTTTTTCTTCTTTCTTCATTAGGATGCACTAATTGACGTCTCTTTTTTACTTTGACTTTAATATTTTGTTATCATTCTTATTCATATAGAAATTCATACATACAAATTTGATGTCTTATTTTCTCTTTTGTTTCTTCTTTTTTGTGTGTGTGTGTTCTTGTTGTTTAGTAGAAAAAAAAAAATAAAAAAAAAACGGAATAGTTTTCTGACGTAGTGACAACTCAGGTAAGTGAACGAAGAGAACATATTTATATATATATATTTATATTTATAAATATATATATATATATATATAAACGTACATAAAAAGAAAAAAAGAAAGAGGAAAATAATTGTGTGATGTACAACATTTTCCAGAGTATCGAGCAGGACCCCTCGTTTACCCGAGTGGTGCAAATGCCGAGCTTCCGGTTGTTGAGAGAGCGGGTATGGACTGAGCCTTTAGTTTTCCTTTATGAAGGTGAGGTGTGGCCTTCATCTGTTCATCCATGGAGTCTCTGTGAAGTCAATCGCACTTTGTTTTCTGTGCCGATAAGCAGTCCGCAGTCGGTGGAAGAGCAACCTTGTTGCCCAAACTCCCACGCGCTGCACGCTTCACGTCACGAGCTGGTTGGAACTGTTTTTGTTTTTGAACGCTATCAGCTCTTTGCGCGGGGTGTGCGACAACAGCAACAACCGCACCCCTTTGACATAGATGCAGCAT
>JASANV010001382.1:0-17500 GCA_030849715.1 Trypanosoma mega | reverse complement strand
GTGCAGGGGGGGGGGGGACGGGGGGGGCGGCGTCGGCCGTTGGCTGCGCGCGCGGCGGGTGCCGTTTGTGCTCGTCATGGAGTGCCTCGCGGGCGGAGACGTCTTTGCGCGCGTCGCGCAGCGCCCACTCGAGGAGCGCGCGGCCGCCGACGTGATGCGACACGTTCTGCGCGCGCTGTCGCACCTCCACGCGCGCCGCCTCGTGCACCGCGATGTGAAGACGGAGAACATCGTGATGGACGCGAAGGGACGCGCGCGGCTCATCGACTACGGCTTCGTCGCCGCCGTTCCGGACGGGGCGGAGGGCCTCACGCAGTTCTGCGGATCGCATCACTACGTCGCGCCGGAGGTCGTGCGCGCCGTGACGTCCTCAGCGGGTTTCGGGGCGGACGGAAAGATCGGGTACGGCGCCGCCGCCGACGTGTGGTCCGCCGGCGTCGCCATGCACGTCATGCTGCACGCGGCCTTTCCGTTTCACCACAAGCGGCGCTCCCGGCTGCTCCACATGATTGGCACAGGGGAGCCGCCGAGGAAACCCGCGTCGGGTCTCAGTAGGGACGCGAAGGATTTGCTGCGGCGTCTCCTCACGTTTGAGGCACACTTACGGCCAACAGCGGCGGAGGCACTGCAACATCCGTGGTTCACCACACGAGAACGCAATGGGGAGGCGGGAGGGAGAAAAGAATCGTTAAATGAGTAATGACGCACTTGTGCTTGGTTGTACATGCATAAGTATATATATATATATATACATATATACATATATTTGTGGTCTTTTTTATTTTTTTAGTTGATGTGTGCGTGTGTGTGTGTGTGCTCTTTTTGTTTTGTTTTGTTGTCTCAAGTATTTTTTCGGTTTTGCCTTCTCTTTCTGTGTTTGTAGTAGACATGGAGAAAGATGAAAGTGAAATGAATAGGTTTGTGAATGTGAAGGAAAGGTACATGGAAAAGAACAAAGGAAATCAAAAAAAAAAAGAGATGTACATGCATATAAAATTATGTATATGTATTTAGTTAGTAAATGAATATAATGGAAATATAAGTTCCAAATGCTAAAATTGAGCCACCGTTTGTGACACACCTAGATACATGCGTGTATGCCCACGATGAGACACTTGGAGGGAAATTAAAAAAAATAATAATAAGTCAACAGAGGCCGAAAATATATATATATATATATATATATATATATGTATAACAAAAAGAGAAGGTCTTATTAAAAATAAGGGAGAGGAAAGTGTATGAGAAATGTACTCATAGGCAACCTCTTTCGTTGACTTTTTCTTTTAAAAAAAAATAGCCTCTTGTTCTTCTCTCTTTTTTGTGTATTTGTGTGTTCGTGTGTGTTTTTTTTTCTTTTTTATTTTTCTCCTTTTTTTTTTTTTGCTTGCTTATGCGTATCATGTGTTTTGAAATGTGCACATGTGTGAGTCTGTATATATATATATATATATATATATTTATGTAATGGTTAAGACTTGGCTCATGTTATACCCTTTTAAGCTATTTCCTGTTTTTGTTTTTTTCTTTTGGTTACTGTGGAATTGATTTTTCTTCCTTCCTTCACCAGTCTATTTTTGCTGCGGTGTTTGTGTGTACCCGAATTCTGCCACTTGCGTATTCCACGGTACACTCTGTCATGCACGAGACACGTCGTATGCGCTATTGTTCCATGTATATGTAAGGAATTCTACAAAGGTGATATTGTGGCTCTCTTTTTCTCTACATTTTTACCTCTTCCTCCTTTCTGTTGTGCCCCTCTCACTGTGTCTTCCTTTACTCGGAGATACACGAACCTAATCGGATAGAGAAGGAAAGGAATTGTATATATATTTTTATATATACATTTACTTATTTTTATATATATATATTTATATTTTTTACATTTAATTACATAAATTAATACAGACAAAAGCAAAGAAAAGAGAAGTCTGTGATCATGTCTCTTCGCAAAGGAATGGAGATTGAGGTGTCGCAGGACGACCAACGCCGTATTTGTCTCTTCGCCCGACTTCATCGTCGACGCAAGGAGTTAAACACCAACGTCGCACGCCGCAAGGATGAGTTGGAGAAGCTGAGCGACGCCGCGGACGAACTCATGATTGCTGACGGTGCCATGTACCTCTTTGGGGAAACCTTTATGGAGACCGACAATGACGAGGCGGGAGAGTGGCTCCAACGCGAACGCGACGCGCTGCAGGTGGAGCAGGACAACGCCGTCAACGAACTCAAAGAAATCGATGCGGCAATGGGCGAATTGAAAGCCGCACTCTATGCGGCCCTCGGGAGTCAAGTCTACCTCGAGGATGAGTAATGGGAACGCGGAAGGTGTGGAAGGGGAGGAAGGGGGAAAACACAAAAATAGAAATGATTTATCCTCTTTTAAAGAAATTACAAAGAACAAAGAAAAGACGGAAATAAAAGAAAATGACGAGAGAAGAGCGAAACGACGGAAACGGACCAACTAAAAAAAAAAAAAATAGATAAGATCGCTTTGTTTTTGTTCGACCCGTTTTTTTTTTTTTCTTAGCTTTTCCTTTTTCTTTTTTCTTTCGTTGTGTGTTTGTGTGTTTATTTAAAATGTATGTCCATGTCTTGTGTTGCCATTTGGTGGTGGTCATTTTTGTTTGCTTGTTTGTTTGTGTGCATGTGTGTAATCTTCTATTGCAACACAATATACTCTTTCGCATTTTCATTTACATTTTTTTTTATATATATTAATAATATTACTATTGAGGTGTTCGTATCGTAGGATAGCGAGGATAGAGAGGGAAAAGCTCTTAACAGAACCAAATAAAGTAAAGGAAAACAAAAACAAAAAGGAAAGATACGAAAACGCGTAGGACAACATATATATATATATATATATTTTTTTTTTCTTTGTTCTTCTCCAAACCATCCCCTTTTCATTTTTCTTCTTAGTGCTTTTATTAATAGAGTGAGTGATTTCAAGGCGGACTAAATTTGTTTTTCTCCGTCTCCTCAAGAAACGAAGAAGAAAAGAAAGCGCACAAGGAACAACAACAACAACAAAAAAGTAAAAGAAGGGAAAAATCGAAATCTAAATACAAAAAAAAAAAACAAAAAAAAAAGAAGCAAACAAACAACCAAAAAAAAAAAAAACATTCTGCACGTAAGCAAATAAGAGCAAACGGGGGGAAAACAGGAAGAAAGGTACCAAAGTATATACAAAAACAAAAAACAGCCAACCCTCCACACTGCACCACACAAACCACTGGCGTCCTGGAGACATGCTCGAGCGGCCGCCGGGGCCGATGCATGAGACCATTCGCCGCGCGTTGGATGAGATGCGCCTCTACTCCAACAACTACGGCGCCATTAAGCTCATCACGGCGACGCTCCAGCAGGCCGACAGCCCCGCCCCGGTCGTCGCCGGCGCGGGGTCAGAGAACGGCGCGGCTGTGGGCACCCCAAAGCGCGAGGGGAGTGCGGGCCGCGCGCCGAGCCCGAGCCTTCCCGCCCCCCAACGCCGCGCCGGGGGCGTCGTGCAGGGCGTTGTGCTGCCGAACGCCGCGCGCGCGCTGAACGCGACCCAACGCGTGCGCCTTCTGCTGCTGCGCGCGGACGCCTACTCCGCCACGCGGCAGCACGAGCGCGCGCTGGAGGACGCGTCGGCCGCCCTCCACCTCACGCGCGGCCACTCGGCGGAGGCGCACTTCGCCGTTGGCCGCGAGCTCCTCCGACTGCACCGCGTGGGCGACGCGGCCGCCGCGTTTGAGCGCGGGGAGGCGCTTCTCCGCTCCCCCCCGCCCGAGGCGGAGGCGGCGGAGGGCGACGAGGCGGACTTCTGGGCAATGCGCGGCGTGCGCGCGCGGGACGGGGCGGGCGTGGGGGAGCGCCCCCAACCGACGCGATTGGCCGACGCGGAGGAGACCGCCGCCGTTGGGGCGGACGCGGCGCACTGGCGGCGGCTCGCGGAGGAGGCGCGGGCGCTTGCGCGGGTGCGCGCGTCGCGTGTGGCGCCGCTGTCGGTGCTCGGGACGGCCCTCGCGCTGCTCGAGCACCGCGCCGGGGGGGTGCGGGGGGCGCTTGTGGTGTGTGTGGAGAACACGACGGGCGTGACGCTCCGCCTCCTCCGCTGCACCTCGCCGAACGGGGAGTTTCATGGGGGGATGCGCTTTCCCGAGACGATTCCGCCGGCGCACTGCGGACTCGCGGTGATGCAGCCGGCGGGGTGGGGCGGATTCGTTGGCGGGGCGTGCTACGAGTTGGGGGAACGCGGCGTCGCGTGTTACGTGTGCTTTGAAAGCTCTTTTATGGGCTCCGTCAAGTGTGGCGTGCGCTTTGCCTCGGAGCGGCGCAGTGTCGAGGCGGCCGCGGAGATGGGTGACGTGCTCAACAACAGCAATCATAGCATCAGCAATAGCAGTAGTGTGAGCAATCATAGCATCGTCCACAATAGCAGTAGCATCACCAACAACAACAACAACAACAGCGGTGGCGGCGGCCTCTCTGCGCTCGCTGCGGGCGGGGCGCTCCTCTCCGGTGGAAAGCTGCCCAACCCGAGTTTGTGGATTCCCTCGCACACGGCTCCCATGCCGTCTGGGCGGCGCATCAAAGTGACGGGCGCAACGCGCGGCGGCGGCCGCACCGTTCTCTTCGCCGTGGCCGAGGTGCAGGCGTTGCGGCTGCGGGCGGTGGAGTTACTCACGGCCCTCGAGTTCGCCGGCCCCGCGCTGCTGAAGCGACTGAGCGCCGTCAGTTGTCGGTACCGCGAGTTGGTGAATCACCTCCCCCCGTCCATCTTCTACGGCGCGGGGTGGCGCTCGTACCCCGACTACTGCGTCCGCCTCGACCGCGTCAGCTCGCCGTGGGTGGTGCGGGACAGGGAGGCGGTGCGGTGGAGCGTTCTCTTCGACAGCCGCTCGGGCAGCCGCGAGAACCTCACCGTGGTGAGCGCGGAGGATCCGCAGAGCGCGATTCTCACCATCTCGGGCGACTCGACGGGGACGGCGGAGGCGACGGTGTGCCACGGCGACCGCCGCTCCCCGCTGGCGCACGTGAAGAGCAGTTGGGTGCCGTTTAGCAGCACGCTGTACCTCTGCACCCCGGCCGGCCGCAGCTTCGCCAGCTGCGCGGCAAACCCGCAGTCGCACTTCGCCCTCAGCTGGGAGGGCGGCGGCGGAAAGGGAAAGGCCGCCGACGCGGAGTACGTGATGCGGCCAAAGGAGCCGCCCTGGCGCGGAGACGCGGCGGGAAAAGCGGTCGCCGTCTCTCCGCTCGTCGCCTCCGGCCGCGGCGGGGACGGCGGGAACGGCGCCGCGACCTTCACGCTGGACGGATCCATCTCCTCCACCCCCGCCGCACGCGCGGTGCTGCCCATGGCAAGGAATCCGAGGAATGAAGCCTTTACGGTTTGGCGTCCTGTGCAGGTGAGTGGGGGTGCGGTCGGGCGGGGCGCACCGAATCAAACCAATAACGGAATGGAACTCGTCGCGGAGGTTTCTGTGAGTAGCCCAGGGTCATACAATCTCGTGAAGGGTACAACAGTGTGCGAAATGAAAATGTTTACCGGAGTGGACGCGCTGCTGTTGACTTTGCTAGTGTACTGCAAATCCCAATGGGGGACTTAGAGCTTTATCACAGCAACAACAAATCAAGCTACACCAATACGTGCAGGAATAATAAAAATAATAATGAAACTAAAAAAAAAAAAGAACGTGCAAAGAAAGGAACAGAAGAAAGGGAGGTAAATGAGGGGGATTTAAAGTAGTTTATAAGAATTCAGAAAGTTTGTTGTTGTTGTTATTGTCCTTTTTTTTTTTTTTCATGACTCTGTGTGGTTTTATTTGTATTTATGCAGTTGTGCGTTTATTTTTATGAGCGACCAGACAAGGGTGAGAAAGGGGGGAAAAGTTTATTATCTTTATTTATCCATCCGTTTTGCACAAGTAGACGAACAGAAGAGTATTGCCATATAAAAAAATTTCCATCATGCTTTCTAATCTTTTTTTCTTTTTCTTACATTGTTGCTGCTGTTTTTTATTTGGAGTGTCGATTGATTTTTTATGGCGTGAATGATGTTCAAATCAGAAAAAGGAAGAAATACATATACATCTATATATATATATATATATATATATATAACGAAAGGGAATGTGATGGAAGTACTTTTGATGTCTGCCTTCATGCGTTTCCCCTTTTCTGTTGCGTCCATGTTTGTCTCACCCATTCTTTCTCTCACTCTTTTCCTCTCTCTTTTTTCCTTTCATACTGTTTATTACCCATGCATTCGGAATGTTCGCTTGGTGTGGTTTGTTTTTTCTTTCATTTTCTTTTTTATATTTGTTGTTGTTGTTGTTTGTATTCTTGGCTTTTTGAAAAAAAGTTCTGTTGTACGTGTCGGGATGGTTTCTTTGGTGAGATATTTCGTCCATCACTTTTTTTTGTTTGTTTATTTGTCTGTTTGTGTGTGTGTCATATATTTTCTTTCCCTCATTCCTTTTCTTTTTTTTTCCTTTTGTGTGTGTGATTGTACTTATTTCTGTTGTTTTCCCTTCTTTGTCGTTAAAACAGTATATATATATATATATATATATATATATTAAATGGATTTCTCTTCTCATTTCATTCTTTGAATTTCTTTTTTATATTATTTACATTAGTGTTTGTATTTCCTCTTCATTATAAGCACGTCCGTTTGACGTAATTTGTCGTTAATAGGAATAGCTCAAGTAGCGGTTGTTTTAACACTTGAATATCTATCTGTAGATCTATCCATCTGTATATTTATATACATATATAGATAGTTAGTTAAAGGTATTCATTTTTCTGTGGAAGTCGCAAATAACTAGGTTTTCGCCACAGATAAGAATTTTTTTTTTTCTTTTCCCTTTTCATTTTTAGCCACTGTCAGGTTTTCTTTCGCGGTACTTTTTTCTCCCACAAAGAAAACCAACAACAACAACAAAAAAAAAACCCAAAAAGAAGAAATATTTCTTTTTTTCATATATATATACATATATACATATATATATATATATATATATATATATTGTATTTCCTATTATTTAGTACTATTTACTGTTATTGTTGTCTGCCGTACCCTTTTCTTTCCCACCACCATGACGGTGACCGTGCGCTGCCGTGACCACCTCCCCGAGTGTGAGGGATGGCTCGACAAGTTCTCCGTCGGCCGCGGCCTCTTCTCGTCGCACCGCTGGAGCCGTCGGTACGCGGTGGTGACGCACGAGGGCATCGGCTACGCCCACCGCCGCCCGTCCGCCTCCCTCCGCCCCGCCGCCGCGCGCTGCTTCATTCCCTTTGCGTGCGCCAAGGGCGGGGAGGTGCGGCTCGCGCCCGTCTTTCTCCTCCGCGGGACGGACGGCGCGCACTTCGCCCTCTCCTTCGCCGACGGCGGGCGGCGGCTGCGGCTGCTGCTGCGCTGCGACGCGCCGGCGGACTGCGCGGTGTGGACGGCCGTCCTCTCCCTCTTCGTGTCGGCGGGGAGCGCGAGCACGACGGTGCCGGTCGCCCACCCCCTCGGCGGACGCGGCGCGCGGGACCCCGACGCGTGCACGCCCGGGGAGTACGGCAAAGTGCGGCGCCACGTGCTCGCGTGGGACGGGGGGGAGCGCGCGCGCCTCGTGGGATTCGCGGGGAAAAGCCCCGCCGTGGACGCGGGGGGCGCCGAGGCGCTGCTCCGCCTCACGGCCGAGTTGGACGCCGTCGGGGGGGACAGCCGGTCGGAGTCGGAGGAGTCGGAGGAGTCGGAGAATGACAGCGTGTCGAGAAACGTGCCGGCGGAGCGGGGCGGGCCGAGTGTGGAGCTCTGAGGGGGGCGTTTGGGGTAACGGGGGGTCCGGGGGGAGGCGGAACGGTTTCACATGTAATGCGATGCGTTGCTGCGGCTGTCCTCCTCGGACCGCATGCCTTGGTGGGATATTGGTGTAGATGTAGGAATAGAAAAGGGGGGAACATAATCATAGCAACAGCAATGACGAAAAAAGGAAGGAGGGAAGGGGTAAAAAAGAAAATTGTTGTTCGCTGCGGTAGGTGGATGAGGTGGGTGAAGGTATGATTTGTAATACGAAGGTGTAAACTCATTTTTCGCGTTTTTCATTTTCTTTCTTTGTTTGGTGTCTTATTTCTTTTTATTAGCCCCACCCTTCACTATCCTCTTTTTTTTTTTTTTGTTGGTTTATGCGGTTTCCCTCCGTATTCACTTTTTCTTTTCTTGTTCTTTTTTTTCTTTTTTTTTGCGACTGTTTTTTTTTTTTTGTTGTTTCGTTTTTTATCCCAAACGTTTGTTGGTATTCCCTCTTCTCCCACGAGGCACAGTAAAGTGAAACGGGTCATAATGTTTTTTTTTTTTTTGTTTTTTCTCCGTTTACAATCTTTTCAGATTACAGCATTTTTTTTGTTGCTTTTTTGTTTTTGCAGCAAAAAGTGGAAAAAAGGGGGTGGGAAAGGAAGAAATGAAAATAATAAAAAGAAGACAAACAAACAAATAAACAAATTAAAAAAAAAAAAAGAAGTCCAACGAAACAGTTATAAATCCTCTTTATTCCGTCGATGTGGTGAGGAAAGTGTTTTATTTTCCACCAATGTTTTTTTTTTTTTTCTTTTGTGTGTGAGATTGCATATAATAAATAAGAAACTCGTTTCGAGTGAAAAAGGTGCGTTAAAAGGAAAAAAATATGTTTGTAGTAGTACAACAACAAAAAAAAGGTATGAATAAATGCATAAGAAAAGGGGAAAGTGTTTCATTGTTTCCCTTTTTTTATATATATTTAGTATTCTCCTTTATTAAAATTTTTTTTCTTTTTGTTTTTTGACGCATCATAAGGAACAAAAAAGAAAACAACGAAGGAATGTATCATTGTCTGTTGAATGATATCACGTAATACGAAACAGCTATCCAAAAAATAACACCAAATATATTTAAAAAAATAGGATATTCCCTTTTTCTTTGCCTCTCTAAAACCACCTTTCTTCTAAATTTTTCTTTTTTCTTTTTAGAGTGCAATGTTTTTTTTTTTTTTTCTTTTCTTTTCCTCCCATTTAATCAGCTTTATTTTACTCGTATTGAAGCAAAGAGAGAACAATGAAACTGCAAATAAAACGTTTAGAAGCGCTTTTCTTTCTTTATTTATATACATATGTATACTCGAAAAGAGATGATGAACAAGAGTTGTATGACTATATCTTTTCGCTTTATTATCATTATTATTATTATTATTGTTATCTTTTCTTTTCTATTTCTGTGTGAATGCGAATGTCTCTGAGAGAATAAAACTTTCGGTACCGAAAGACCAAAAAAAAACCATAGTTCGTATTTTATTATTGATCTTATTTTTTTGTTTGTATGTCACTTCTCCTGTCTGGCTTTTTGTTTTTGTTTTCCTAAAAAATTCTGTTTCTTGTTTGAGCATAAAATAACCCCTTTGATTTTTTTTTGTAATGTTGTGTATTGAGTAGACTCGGAATTGGAATACTTGCATTATTATTATTATTATTATTATTATTATTTGTATGTCTCCCTCGTGGTGATAGGTGTATTCCAAAAAGAAAAAAGAATGGGAACGACCTTTTGTGTCCCACGACCGCGTGGACAACGCCTCGCGACGTATTTTGGTATCCCCGTTGGCACACTCGCCGTGTATGAACAACGGGCGGTGCAAAACTCCACCAATTACATCCCAAGCGTTCCTCTTTTACTGCAAGATGTGGCCTTCTACTGGGATTCGCAGCGAAGTGTGAATGGGGTCGACGGGGATGTCTCGGCCCTCTCCCCTGACACCCTTTGGATCGCACGCGCTGAAAAAGTCATAAACGATTTTACCCGAAAGAGTCATTTACTCTCCGCCCGCCAAAAAACACAGTGGGGACGACGCGCCAATCGCATCTTTGATAAGCCATTTGCCACGCTGAAGGGAAAGGTCGCGCTGCGTGCGACGCACTACATCGCTGTCCTTACCCTATTTCTCCGCAAACTTCCGGAGCCATTGCTGCCTGTTGTGTTTGTGCAGCAAATGGTGACCATTCTCGCCAGCGATGACATGACGGAGGCCGCCAAGGCCCAGGCGCTGCAGAAGGCGAGTCGAGATGCCTTTATGACGGCCTACCCCGCCGAGTACGCCACATTTCAGTACGTGAAGCAACTCGTGCAGCGCCACCGCGGCGAGCTCATCGCGGCGGAGGTGGAGGCATTGGCCCAACACATGGCGCGGGAGTCGGACGAACGCGTGGCGAAATTTCTCGTGCAACAGCTTCGACCCCTCGTGAACACTGTAATTACCTCTCCGCAAAGCGACAAGAAAGAAGCGCCTTGTGCCGCGCCACGCGTCCCAACCTCATCCCCCCCAATGCCCTCCCAACCCGAACAGGAAAGGGAAAAAGAGGAGGAGAAGGGTGGGGGAAAAGATAAAAACGGAAACCAAGGCGATGGAACGGAGGCAGAGATGGACACAAGCAGACGGGAGAACGACTCCACGAAGACATCCAGTGCGCGGACCGGGGAGACGACGGCGGAGCGGTCGCGTAGTGAAGCGACATCAACCACAGAGGCGTCTGTGGAAACGGAGACGCCCAATGACGCGGTTGGAGAGACCGCCCAAACACACATGCGGCGTGTGGAGCCCTCCGCCGCCTCCACGGCAAACGCGGCAGATGCGAAAGAAAAAGGAAGTAAAGAAAATGTAAAGATGGAAGACGAACAGGTAGAGAGGGGAGTGAAGGAGAAGGACAAGAACGAGGTTGGTGCGAGAGAGGTGGAAAGGAAGGAAGCGAACCATAAAGGGAGACGAAGGGCGACCATAGACTCCGAGAGTTATAGTTTTACTAGTGAAGTGGTGGAAATGGCAGCCGAGAGTGCCTCACATCCACGACGTACAAGTGTCGCAGAGGCACTCCCAGCAGTAGCCGTCGCTACTCACGTGAAGGAGGAAAATGTGGAGAATGAGAGCAAGGAAGAAGTGGAAGATGAATTTCCACATGTTTTTCCAACCCCTGATGCCGCCGCTATGGCTGCAGCCATTACTGTGAATCACCCTTCACGTCATTTCGCCGCCGTCGCTCTTGCGGCTCCCCCCATCACGGTAACCTCCACCTTAAGCAAGACAGAGAAGGAGGAGGGAGAGGAAGAGGTGAGGCTGAAGGAAGAAAGAGAACATAGAAGTGAGGGTATTCAATGCTCCCTCCTCAAAGAGGCGCCATCTGTAACGGCGGTGGCTGGAAGAGCCCCATTCATTTCCTCCCCGCTGCTCACACTGAGGAGTGAGGAGGTGGAAACCGCGCATGTGCAAACTGTTCCACCCTTGACGGCATCTGATGCGGCGCCACCTGTTTTGAGGTCCATGGTAGAGCAGCATCCATGCTACGCCGCTCTCCTTGGGGCTAAGCAACTCTTCCTTGGTTTCGACAAACTGCCGCCGCGCCAACTTGATCCCGTGTTGATGTCGCCGTCAATAAAGATTCCACAAACAGGGAATCACAAGGTGATACACCGTAGCGTCTGTGAAGAAGGCAGAACGGAGGAGGAAGAAATGGAGAAACAGCTTCATAAAGAGGAATCTCAGGGTGTGATGTCCGCTCAGGAAGAGGCCCGCGTGGAGGGTCTTCTTCGCGCACAGTCGGAGCAACTCCGACACGACTTCATTGAACCTCTTCTTTTTCAAGTCTCGCATCTCCGTTCGCAGTGTGAGGCACTCACAAGTTCTGTCCAGGCCCGCGAGGATGCCGTCGCATCCACCGCACCCGCATTACCAGTGCCAGTGGCATCACCGTCGCTTTCAAATGAAGCGGAGAGGGAGGTGGCTGCTCTGCGTGAAGCGTTGCAGCAGCTGACGACGGCACACATCGAAACATCCTCTAACGTGGCTGCAGTACAAGAAAACATTGCACAATGGCGTGGTGACGCGGGTACAGCACGACAGACGATGCTGGAGTTATTGGAACGCTGTGCCGCAATCGAGCAGGCACATCTGCGGGAGCGGCGCGAGCGAGATTACGCCACAGTGCGCCTACAGGAAGTCGTCCTTGCAATGGAGCGCGGGGAGAAGGAAAACCTCGATCTCAAGATTGAGCTTAGTACACTGCAGCGGCAGGCGGCGCGGATGCGGGAAGCACTTCAACGCCCCATGTAAACAAGAAAATGAAGAAAGAGCAAAAAAAAAAAAAAAAACGGTGCCACTTTTGTGAGTGTGTGGGGGGTTCGATACCATAGATACTTTAATCATTGAATCATACATACAGTAGAACATACAATAAACAAAACGTAATGACGTGACAGCACATTGCTCTCGCATCTCTTTCTCTCTTTTAGTAATGATATATATATATATATATATATATCTAATGTTTTTTAAAGCATATCGGCCTTTTATCCTCTTTCTTTTTTCATGATACATTTTTATTTTTTCCTTTCTTCTTTTGTTTCCCTCGCTCCTTTTTTTTGTTGTTGTTGTTGCTGTTGCTGGCTTCTGTTATTGTTTACATACAGTAAGGGACTCCGAGGTGTTGTTGCATCGATCGCCGTCATCTGTGGGCGATGCACAACTACCTCGTCCTTGCCGACCTGCCGACAGGCGAGAAAGAAAAGATGATTCTCCTATTGGCTGCGGCGGATGATGGCGAGTGGTGCTCCGCCCGTGACGCACAGTGGGGCCTCTGCATTGACTGGCGACTGCCACCGGGCCACGCGGCCCTTTCGCTCCTCCCGTCGTCGCCGAGGCGCCGCCCTGTCAGCCGCGGGGCCGCCGACACAAGTCCATGGACCATTGACCTGAACAACGAAAGCAGTCAGGCCGAGTGGCACACGCCAAAGCCGCGTACTTCCAGTGTGCCCGCCAAACCGCAGCGTGCGGCCTCGCCGTTCCTCAACACACGCACAATGTTTCTCCGTCGCCAGTCCGCCAGCACGACGCCACGACGTGGACGGGAACGGAGTGACTCGAGGCGCAGCCACGCAAGCCCATCGAGTGAGCGACGCGTACCTCGATCATCCACAACCGCAACAGCAGCAAAGACGGCATCAGGAAGTCCGACCTTGTCGCGCTCAGCACAGTGGGTCTCGCGTCTTGTGGAGGATGTGATGACGCACGTTGCCCGCATGCCCGCCATTGACTCGAATCACACAAAATCTGTGGCTGCGTTAACGAGTTCGGTGCTTGCTGCGCGATACGGCGCTCTTCACTGGCGTCGCGCACTCAATGATCTCGCCCAAGGACTCCACAACTACAGTAAGGTTAGCCCTATTTGTCGAATTTTCCGCGAGATTTTTGTCGATGATTCACCTCACGCCCTGGATGACCTTTTTCTTTTCTGCCAACTTCGTCAAGGCGCTCTGCGTTTCAGCACCGCGGAGACACAAAAAGTTCTCCTCCCTCCAGGTACTGCGGAGTACAATGACGAGATGACTTCCCTCTTTCAGCAAACCATAGTCGCACGTCGATACGTGGAGCTGCGCTCCCTGACTTCCGCGCTTAGTGAAATTCTTACTACCCTCATCCTTGCTGACTTTCGACAAGTGGGGTCGCGGCGTATTGTACGTAAACGGCGATTAAAGCCTGCCGAGATTGTGGGCGTCAAGACTATTGTGGCATACTGGGTGCAAGAGACCTCTAGTAGTGACTCCCTCGCCTTTGACCTCCCCGGTTTTGTTGACATGTATGAAGTCCTATCTACTATTCTCTCCGCACTAGGATCTGCGAGGCGACGTGACGAGGAAGCAGCCCAAGAACAAGAACAACAACAGCAACAGCGCAAAGATAAACTAGAAGAAAAACGAACAGAGCAGTCAAAACACATCCAGCAAGAGGGACATTTAGAAAGGAGTCAGCAAACACGTAGAGAGGTTTATGAGCTTCCTGATCACTATGGCACGACACGAGCGAATTCGAGTGTGGAATTTCCATTAGAGCCCACTGTTTCGTATGCAGCGCGTGCAAATGCCATCATGCAGTCTAAGTCTCGCACACCCGCATCCAGCATATTGCCATCCAACTCGCCACCACAACAGCCACATACCACTGCTGCGTTGCTGGTCCAAGAGCCAGATGTGAAGGTATTGAAACCCCCCTCCCGTGCCCACAACCATGTCCCTCTTGCCAAGGCGGCAAACAACTCATGGAGTATTCCTCCCCCATTGCGCAAACCCGCTGCGGTTGCTGCCGCTGATGCTGCCAGACAGATACATAACGCCGCTCCCCCCCGCCATCATGCGGACGAGGTCGTACTTGAGCCCGACGAGACTTGCCAAGACCCTCCGAAAGAGCCTCCCGACGATCCCGTCATTGTGGACTTGGGGCGCGTGTTGGACGACAAGACATCCTCACCTCCGCGCGAGGTGGAGCCTCAGGTGCAGCAATACTTCGCCGCCCTCGCCGCGATCGACGCAGAGTTGCAGAGGCGCCGCACTACTCTCGATGAGACCGCCGTCGCGCTCAACGGGTCCCGCCAACGCGGGCAGCTGCAACGCTCGCCGGAGCGTCCACCGCGGGAGGAGGTTGTATTGGCAGAGCGTAGTCTCGAGTGCACACCAGAGCGGACACGACTCGCGATGTTGGATGATCTCGAGGAGGCATTCGAGTCGTCGGAGCCGCCAGCCGTCGCCAGCACCTTCAGCGACGTCACCCCGCCGCCGCCGCCGCCGCCGCCGCCGCCGCCGCCGCCGCGCCGAACCGTGTCCATTCTTGTGCCGCCCGAAAAGAGAAGGACGCAACGCAACCGAGGGAGCGCGAGGCGAGAAGAGGAAGAGGACGACAGGGAAATGGTGGGAAAGAAGGTGGGGGTAGGGAAGGAAGATGGCACAACACTCAGTGATATGGAAATGTTGACGGCGGAGGAACGGGAACTACTGGCAGACCTGCGACGTGCCTTGAGTGGAAAAGAATAACAGATACGCACCCTGTTGCTGTTGCTGTTATGTGTGTTTGTGTGTGCGTGTTTATTTATTTATTTTTGGTTATCGGTCTTTCACTCCCAAAAATCATACAATAGAGCGAGTGGGGTGACTGCACACAAACAAAAGAGAAGATTTTGCTCTCAGAGAGCAATGACAAGAACGAGGAGGACCCCCCCCAAAAAAAAAAAAAAAAAGGGAAAAGGACTTAATAGATACATGGATTGCAGTACATTAACCGCGATTGCGTGGTGGTACTTTATTATTATTATTATTATTATTATTTTGTATTTTATTCCCTATTGTTATCTTTGACTATGACATGACATGAGTAGTAAGTAGGTTTGCTTACCTGACAGACAAACAAAAAGAATTGTGACGCAAATTATGATTCCAGTGCGCTTTACACATTGTATGTAATTTTTCCTTTTTGAAGTTTAATTGAAAGCTTTGCCACTTCGTTCTCAATTTTTTTTTTTTTTTTTGCGTGTGTGTTCTTTGTCTGTGCGATATGTGGCAATTATGATTGCTACTAATTTTTTTTCTCTTCTTTTTCTTCTTCTTCCCCTTATATTGTTCTGTAGTTTTACTAGTATTTTTATCTAGATGTGTGGCCTCCAATAGTATAGGACAGAATGAGTACCATTTTTCTTATTATTTATGCTATCGAACCTAAAGTTTAAAAAAAATTGAAGAAACAGTTTACCCCTCTTTCCTTTTTCTCTCTCCTTTCCCTTTCCCTTGCCATTCCTTTTCTTTTCCTCCCTCCCCATATCTCTATCTATCTCTCTCTCTCTTCCGCTGTGCGCAGAATAAAATATATATTATTTCACAGTTAATTATTTTTTTTTATTGTTTCTCTTTCCTGCTGCCAATGACGAATCAAGCAACATTTATGCCGACTAGTTCTATGGACTGGTTCACGGAAATGATTATCTAAAAGGCTTCATTGTTGTTACCTTAACAATGTGAAATGCTTCATGGCAGGGTAACGGTGAAAAGTGCGTCCGGCTTAGCCAGCATTTTATTACTATCGTCCATCCTCCCCATCCACTGTCAAGAGATTAACCCAACAACAGCTTTTACAAGTTGTGATTCATGTTTGCGTTGCAGATCCGCTGGCTTTGTTGTGCGAGTTTACCGTGAAATTGAGGAGAAGGAAGTTCGGTGCGCTAGGCCTGGCTGCACGTGTTGTGCTGGGCATTGTAAACCCTAACCCTAATATAACATGTGGCACCAAACGTACTTGCGTGGGGTGGAAGATTTCGGTACCGTTCTTTTTTTTATCATTATTGATAATTTTTCTCCTCATTCCTTCACGGTACCTCCGCTGCTTAACCATCGTCTCAATGCGTCTGTCTCGCCCTGTGAAAACAGTTGCTCTCTGAATGACTGACAAAAATGATGTGTGTGCTTTTTGGCATCTAAATGGTGGAATGCTGGTCGCCGCGTCAAACAACCCAATTCTCATATTGTCCACCTAACCATTCATTTCGTTTTCCCTTTACCCCTCCCCTCCTTTCCAGTTTTACTCGTGTTATTGCTACTTCACGCGTCTCGTTTTTACTGCTCACGCGGACCTCTTTTACCGGCCACTTTACAGCCACCTTGCAGGAATGCATGAGCAGTTGAAAAAAACAAAACGATGTGAAGTGGCTGCACAAGTAAAAATGGAAAGGAGGAGAGGAGGGAGAAGATGTGTAACGTTTGGGTCAATGTGATGGGTTCTCTGGCGTCTGCCGCTGCTAGCCATGCTGTGGGCGTTGCATGTTGTACAAGGAGTCGCTGAGGCAATTACCTTTTTTTTCCTCTTTTTACAGAAAAAAGAAATTATCGACTATGTATACATGCTTACTTTCTTATTTATTTGCTTTTTTTGCTTTCTACACCGCATATATAAAAATAAGTATATACATATATGTATATATCAGTTTAACGTTATGTGCCATGTATTTACACATCCCGTTTGTTTGGCTGTTCAATAACTTAATAGGAATAAATGCAATTATTTATTTTTTGTGCTTATTTCCTCCCTTTTTTTCTTATGCATGTATTACGCTATCCCCATACCTACACTAGATCAGAGTCAAGCAGGAATAGAGACACACTCTGACACACGCACACGGAGTCGAGGGAATGCCACGAAAAGAAGGAAGTGCCCAACATGAACTCGACGAATGGGTGACAAACGTCTCTGAACTTTCCCCACCTGAAGGGCCGTCGCAGACACCTGGCATGCTCGCATCCGTAAGTAATGTGTCTTCCACACTCAGAATTTACCTCCCAGAGAGTGCCCACCCCGTGGTTCACAGCCGCAATAGGATGTCTCGACGGTTCAGTAGTAGGGGTAATGCGACAGATAGCAATGACAGAAAACAGAAAAGAAAGGTTTCCCCTTCCTCGCATCCACTAGCATCTCCGCATGCAACGCAAGCCACTGACAAAGGCCGTAACATTCTACGTCCATACAGCTCCTCCATATGCAGCGATCCATCCGAATCTTTACGCATACAAAATTTGCGTGAATCAGCAAACTCAGGCGGTACTGTCACAGCTACCGCCTTCGGTGAAGACGGACACGAACACCATGCCGCACCTGGTCACGCCTACATGACGACTGGCAGCTTCTCTGAATCA